>JAECUM010043947.1:0-57883 GCA_016617855.1 Megalonaias nervosa
GAACTTCAGATGCACCGGGAGTATGCCAGACGTCTGCTAGACGAACTGGCTATGGAGGCTGTAGCGGAGGAAGCAAGGATAGAAGAAGAAGAGAAGAAGAGAAAGAAAGAAGAGGAGAAGGAAATGAAGAGAGGGATACTACCTCACCTCATGCTGAGACCTCAGTGTGAGGTCAAACCTGAGGTGAGGACGCCTACACAGCCACTACCAACACCGCAGCCACTACCAGTACCACAACGACCGAGAGCTGCTGTCCCTCAAATTGAAAATTGGGAGGAGGAATTGGAAAGGCAGAGGCAAGAGTGGGAGCCTCGACGTCAGCATCCCAGGGTGATAAATAGAAGAAGAAGGGAACAAGTATTCACTATCCCTCAAACTGAGGTATGGGATAGTGAAGCAAATCAACCTCCCTCTGCGCTCCCAACCACACGCATCAATTGGGAGCAGGATTGGAGCCGGCGATGCGTGTGTGGTGCCCGCCCTGGGAGATGTCACCATTAGCCAGGTGCATCTGCAGTTCTAAAAAACAGCCCTTCTCAGGGCTAACCAGATCTCTAGAAAAGAGAACCTATTCAATTTGCCAATTCGTGTGAATGTAGTGTAGTGTGACTATAAAAACTCACTCTTTACTGATGTGTGTGTGTGTGTGTTTGTGTGTGTGTGTGTGTGTGTGTGTGTGTGTGTGTGTGTTTGCATGCGCGTTCGTTGGTGTGAATAGTATATGGGTGTGTGTTTTTCTTCTCTTCCTTCGTTGGTGTGATAGTATAATGTGTGTTTTATGCTTGCTCGTTCGTTGGTGTGAATAGTATATTGTGTGTTTTATGCTTGCTCGTTCGTTGGTGAGGATAGTATGTGTGTTTTATGCTTGCTCGTTCGTTGGTGTGGATAGTATATTTGTGTGTTTTATGCTTGCTCATTCGTTGGTGTGGATAGTATATAATATGTTTTTTTCTCATCCCGATTGTGTGGATGGTATGTTTGTGTATTTTATGCTTGCTCGTTCGTTGGTGAGGATAGTATATAATATGTTTTTTTCTCATCCCGATTGTGTGGATGGTATGCTTGTGTGTTTTATGCTTGCTCGTTCGTTGGTGAGGATAGTATATTGTGTGTTTTATGCTTGCTCGTTCGTTGGTGAGGATAGTATAGTGTGTGTTTTATGCTTGCTCGTTCGTTGGTGTGGATAGTATATAATATGTTTTTTTCTCATCCCGATTGTGTGGATGGTATGTTTGTGTGTTTTATGCTTGCTCGTTCGTTGGTGAGGATAATATATTGTGTGTTTTATGCTTGCTCGTTCGTTGGTGAGGATAGTATATGGTGTGTTTTATGCTTGCTCGTTCGTTGGTGAGGATAGTATATAATATGTTTTTTCTCATCCCGATTGTGTGGATGGTATGTTTGTGTGTTTTATGCTTGCTCGTTCGTTGGTGAGGATAGTATAGTGTGTGTGTGAAGTGAGTGTAATGGATGTTTTCGTTCACGTCCGTGCTCCACGGACATAAAGCAGAGCGTTCGTCATTCGCGCCATTCAACACTGAATAGTCAGCCATGGCAAGTAACTGGGAACGAATGCTCAGATTGCAGGAGGTGGTGGACGCACTAGCTATGGTAGAGGAAATGTTAGTGAGAATGCAGTTTGGGGCATATAGTCCCCATAGATTGACTATGGAGATAAATAATTTAAAGAGAGGAAAGGAGATCTTACATGAAATGATTAGGATTGAAAAGGATGAAAAAGAAGATATAGAAGACAAAAGAAGGATGAGAGAATGGAATGAAAAGATTGAAAAGGAAGAAGAAAATGAAAAAGGAAGAAACAGGAAAAGGAGGAGGAGAAGGAAAAACAGGAGGAGGAAAAGAATGAGAAGAAGACAAAAAGTGGAAGTCAAAAAAGTGTAGGAGAGAAAATAAGAAGTTGGTGGAGGAAAAGAAGAACTTAGAAGAAGACAAAGAAGAAAACCAAAGGCCCTTTTCAGGGCCACTTCCAATGCCTCGAAAAGATCTTAATTTTCATTTGGTCTCCACCCTAAACGAATATATATATATATATAAAACCCTTCCTCTACTAAAAAAAACACGAACGCTCTTGATTCGTGTTTGTCTATAACCCTCTCTCAGGTAGCTTGACGTCACAGTACTTCTCTTTGTGCTATATTGTTACCAGTGTGACGTCATGCCACCTGTCGCTTATCGCTCTACAAACCCACAGTCTCCTAGTCACCGCTCTACAAAATTTCCATTGTCGCTATACAGGCCCAGGGTGTTCTAGGCCCTCTACTCCATTTTCCATTGTCGCTATACAGACCCAGGGTGTTGACCTACTTCTTGTCGCTATACTGGCCCAGGGTGTTGACCTACTTCTTGGGGCTATACTGGCCCAGGGGGGGTCTGTAATGCTAATTCCCATTGTCGCTACGGTACCCCACTATACTACTCTTTAACATCAATAATAATGCTATTTTATTCGTTCTATTCTGAATAAATGGCAAGTTGAAATGTATTAAATCATGTTTTAGATTATCAAGTTTTAAACTGCAAAGCTAAGATTGATATGTACATTGAAACTCATTATCTGGCCATAGATAGCATAGAATTTCATGTAATAAAATTTTTAATGATACACAAGGGAAATATGAAAATAATAATTTTTCATCTGTTTTAAAGAAAGTGGCGTATAATGGTATATATATATATATATATATATATATATATATATATATATATATATACACGCTATTATGCCCCACTTTCTTTACTGTTAGGTTTCATGTAATAAAATTTTTTAATGATACACAAAGGAAACATTAAAATAACAATTTTTCATCTGTTTTAAAGAAAGCGGCGTATAATTATATATATATATATATATATATATATATATATATATATATATATATATATATATATATATATATACGCTATTATGCCCCACTTTCTTTACAGTTAGGGCTGGAGCTCACACATTTATCAAATTACCAAAACCTATATTGTAGTGCTGCTTAACAAATGAGAGATTTTAGTTGCCGATTTTGAGATGTCAATACCTATCTATTATAAACTTTTGTTATTAAATCCAGAGTCTTTAAAATGGACTTATATAAATTTTCACAGCTGGAATTCTTAATTTTAAGTATTTTATAAAATTGTTAACATTTCGATTTAGTTTATTCATTCTTCTCAAGTGATTTGAACACTTTTTTGTTAATTGTTTGAAGCAGTTCTAGCTGGGGCTCAAGTATCGCTTTAATGCATGCATACGTGACAAACTTGTCTTGTGATATAATGAGTTCAGCGTGAGTGGAGCTAGAGCTCGCTACTACATTACAGTAGGAAATTTGTTACGGTCAAGGCTGCACCATTGAAAACGATATTGGTAAGATATTGTTTAAATGGAAATATAAAGGATAAGATATAGTGTATACGCAGTCGATATAGTTCACTTTACTCATTACATCAGTAAAATGTCAACATAACTGGCCCACCAGTTTAGGAGATCAGCCTTCAATTTTTCTACACAGGCGTTTCGTAATTTTGTCTCGTGGAGAGCGCTGCATTTGTGACGCGTCACCGGCAGATTCTGTTATTGTGGTTAGCACAGCCATGTCTTATGAAACATACACCATCCCCTGTGTGTGCGCGCGCATTTGTGTGTATGAGAGGGGTGGGGGAGGGAGAGGGGCAGATAATGCAAGCTCACTGTATTTACTGTGGCAACAAGTCTACAGAGTCGTGTAGAATAGAGGCTATGACCTAGATTAATAACCAACAAAACTGCTATTCTCTCATTACTATGGTAGACACGTCTTGGAGATTTTGTCGTAGCAAATGCAAATCTTGCTTTGGTATTTATTTAGTTTATGGTTTCTTTCTAAATAATTTAATCTATTTCTGTTATCTGTAAATCCGCGACCACGCAGTTTCTTATCTGTGCTCGGAGTTGTCGAAGATTTTCCATTTCCGTCAACACAATCTCCATCTCGGCAATGCTAATTATTAACTATCCCCGATTGCCTCCAAATAAAATTTACTAATAGTATTAAGACTACTATGTAGTGCTGCGAAACGTTATGAAGAAATACGTATTTGCGAATGAAATCGTATCGAAATTATTTTGCTAGCAACACCACAGAGACCTGCTATTTTCATTATTGCCCACAATAATTCCGATTGGTGCACCTATCATGGTTGTTATTGCCGTGATTCTTTGCAACACCAAAGCCAATACTTATTTTGGCGGTAGGAGCACAAATAGTATCTATAACCAAACATACGTTTCTGTTTTTCATGATCAACGCAATTATTTTTCCGAATCGATTATTCGCGTCGGTAACACGGGGGGGGGGGTTCAATCATAGTTCTTCTATTAATAATATGATCGCATAGTATAACTGCTCGACGGGCCGACTATAATCAGGTGCAACACTCACGCGACCTTCATACTAATTATCTATTTATTACTGATACATCTGTCATCGATCATATAAAACATGTACTTAGGAAATATTTAAATTTCTGGCGACTGTGCGTTCCAGGGGCATAGCACCCTTTTCATTTACAACCATATCGATTACACTACGGAATGATGACTGAAAAGATCGTTCTCGTCTTCCCCAGGCAACTTTTACCTGAACAAGTGCTTTAGTCGAGGTCTTTTTCCTCGACGGAGACAATGTTGTTTGGGGCGAAATCAACGGGAAATGTAACCAGGGTGGATTCAGCGGGGAATTCCACTTCAAATAAATTCTATAACGTCAGGCTAGTCTAGAGTTGGTATTGACACATCAGGGTGATCCGAACTGTTTATTTCTTTTAGACACTTAGTAAGATTGCATTTCAGCGTATACGAGGTTTTATTAACACCACTCTGAATTAAATAGTCAACAAGCAATTTAAAATCACCATTGATACTGGCATCAAATGTCATCCGGTCTTACACCTTGTCGGTAAATTCTGCAACGTCATCACCGCTGTCAGAATCTATCACGTATGATATATGCAAAATGATAAATGTAATCTTAAACACAAACACTAAAAAACCGTTAAGTACCCGTCCGGATAAGTGATGAGTCCTTCAAACTGAATTTCATCTCTAGCAACTTACGATATTGATACTGTGTATATGAAATTTGCTTTAGTGTTGTCACCTCTAGGGAAACGTATACCTGCTGATCTATCAGTACGCTGATTATTTAACAATATTGTCATTATACACCAGTCTCCTCTACATCCGTCTATAGTAAACAAATACGATCCAGACTCGCGCAACTTTAAGATGTGAGGTTTAGATGAATCGAAGCTTTCCCCTACAGCAGTGAAAACAAGTCGGCCATTTACTACACCACTCTTTCCTTCATTTCCATCGCTGGTTAATATGCTTCTGAATATGCCCCATGAAATGACGGCGGCACAACTACGATTTGTTCATCCATTTATTGTGTTGTTGAGGCAGCAACATCGTCAACATACTCTTTGATAGAAACTATAGACTTAGCAAAGTCTTTGATTCCTCCGACTTCATTAATCACGGCCAGATTATTTAGAAAATCGCCTCTCAGACTAGTAACAATATATTGAATGTCCACATTAAATGCTTTAAGTTTACCAGTTTAAATCTTGGAAATTCACAAGCTCACCAAGGTCGATATAAAAAAACAACACGATTGGCAAACTCGGTCAGATCGCATGGGTATTAAACTTGCTTAGATCCACATCAGCGCCGCGTAGAGTTGAGTAACGTTCCTGAGTATTAATAGACATTTTATATAATATTAAACGTACTTTAATGTTAAATCAATAAGTGTATGTGGGATTGGTGAACATTCCAGTGCATGCAAGTCTTTAACAACAATATGACCACATATAAGGCCGTCCAACCGAGTTTTTTTGGGTATACAATACAAGTAATGGTCCTCCGCCATGTTCAGGTGCAAGTCTGAATACAACAGACTGATTAGGTGTCACGACATATGCAACCCAATAAGTGCCAGGTCGAGTTGTCAAACCCAAGTTAATAATGCCGGTTTCATGTGGCATCATCGGTAGAAGTTCATTTCGCTTAAGGACACTGCGAAATGCTTGACTGATTTTACCATCGCGTGTATATCAAATCTGGTTTCATGGACACCTGGCCTTCTGTGCGGCAACTGCATCATTGGCGTTGTTCTTACGAAATAAGGTGACTGTGTGTTTAGATCCCCCAAAAATCTTGTGAACATCTCTTTAAATCCAAATATGAGAATGAGGTGAATTGAGCAAGAAAACCTCAATGAGTCTCCATGAAGTTGTTGTCGACGCTATAAAATTTCAAGATCAAAACTTGTTCTTGGCGCAAATTAGCGCGGGTGCTGATCCATCTGTTGGATATTCAAAACCTTAGATCTCCTACCAATTGCAAAATTCGCACTGTATTATGTACCAAAATCACTAGCATGACCAACAATTAAAATTGCAAGTTCAAAACAACTGGTCTAGGTTTAAGAATCCATCACGAGTATCCATGTGGGATAAAGAAAATCTCACCCGAGGAGCCAGCATTTCAGCCAGGGACGAGCTCTGTCGAGTTCCTGGCATAAATGCCGACCGCGAGGGTAACGTTTCCTAATCCCACATGGATACTCGTGATTTTTCTCCCGTATTCATTGAACAGAATTCAGTAAATACTGAATGGTGTTTAGCGTCTCATCAAGAATGCGCGTATATTTATGCTATGTTAGTGTGGTTTCAATATAATTTCCGTGATGTCATTTTATAAGTAAAGCATAATTATGTCAAAATGCAAACATTTTATATCAGTTTTCATACATTTATAGACTGACACGTGGAAAAAGAAAAAAAAAATTCATTTTGTTGAAATTAACATTTTTTAACGGGAAAGAACGTGCACGCACATAATTTGGCATGTGCTCATATGAGACTGAGTTATCTCACATGAGGGAAAATCCTTTCTTACATGGCTGAAAATGGCAGGAAAGTATGATTCCAACAATGTACGATCAACAAGTCTGACTAAAAAATTACGATAATAAGCATAGAGCTTTCCCCTACTCTCATATATTCCCTATAGCTTTTGGGCAGCTCTTAAGAAAACATACGTTGATGAGCTTTTCAACAACAATTCAAGAAATCATTGTGACTGGAATGATCAACAATGTGTAATAATTTAACCATATGAATCTTTGACATAATAAGAGTAGGGGAGGGTTCCCCCTAATTCCAAATTATTCCTTCTCAGTTTCTGGAGAAATTCAATGAAATTCAGTTCTGTGTTTGTCATTATTTTCATATAGTCGGTTTTTCTTTTTATTAATAAAACACCACGCAAACAGAGTCAACTCGAAAAACAGAATCCTTCAGCAACAATCGCTGTCACGTTCTGAAGTTTGAAGTTGTCCATCACTACCGAAGGCAATACACATCTGGTAATACACACACGAATCAAACCAAATCACAACTGACAAAAATTCAGGTATTGATATTAAAGAAATCGGCGCTATTTGAAATTAACGACATCTGCAGACGTTTACAAAATTATACTCTACCATACCCCTTCCCATAAATCTAACTACTAGTGGTTGCCTGACGGATTCGAACTATCGTCTGTTTTAACTGATTTGTGCCCAGGCAATAGTATATATCGTTATCTGTATCCCTCTAACTACCTGTGATGTTAAAGAGGATTAGCGGGTTGATGGGGGCGCCGATGGATAAAGTAGCAGTTTGTTCCTGAAAAACAATCTGGCAGCAGAAACGAGTTTGCCAATATTTGTTATACGGACGCGTTAAGCAATTTACTGGACGGTAAGATTCAAGAGTAGCAAATTTACAAACACACAGGTTTTGGTCATTTTCTACCTTTTACCAGCTATTTTGACGCCCCAAATCCTCTGGCGCCCGGCGCCCCTTCTGTCCCCCCCCCCCCCCGCTAGTACGCTACCACATATCGAGAAACTTTTCTGTATCTTTAAGGCACCGAAAAAGAAATGCAATTTAAAGCATCCCGACTTGTATCAAATTTCATACCTTAAAATGTTATGCTAATCTACACAATTGATGATGTGCTTGTACAATGTATAATATATTGCTGACACGAAAATACGAATTTAGAGTCGACGATGAAAGTTAAACACATGAGCATCAGACGGGGGATGAAGACCGGGTAATCGGCCCGGTCGCCAACACGTGGGAGGGGTTGGGGGGGTTGAGAGGGTGGGGGCACCGACGCGCCGTCACTGGACATACTAAAACAGCTTAAAAACTGTCTTGCAGGGTGGGGGTGGGGTGGCTTTAATGAGATCTTGCCCCAGAAGCTAAGCTTCCTAGCTACGTCATTGCCTTTCCAGTACATCTTACCATGCCTAGCCTCAAAATGCGCGTATACACTCTTCAAGGTAGTGCAGTCATTTAGGCTTTTAAAACTGCTTTTGTTCTAAACTTTAAAAAAAAATTGTGATGATGAATTACTCTGACAACAGCATCAACAATTAAAACATTGTTGTGACAATGAATTGCTATGACAACAGCATCAACAACGTCAATAATAATAATAATAATAATAATAATAATAATAATAATAATGATAATAATAATAATAATAAGTAGTAGTAGTAGTAGTAGTAGTAGTAATCTGTTGTCATTGACTTTGTTATCGTCGTAATCATCATCAATATAATCAGACTTGTACATGTTGCATATTAATGTTAATTGCAACTAAACGGTCGGGTTGGATGAGGATTCGTCTCTGATCACATTATTTTACCCTTTTTCTGGGGTTTATGTATACATCAATGGTCTCTGATAACGTGTACTGAAATCATATGTTCGCATGTTGTAAGGAACATACTACATTATAAGAAACTGATGAGCTGAGCACAAATCTATTTAATAAATAATTTATATTTGGCATTTTTTAAATGCCAGTAATTATTTGCGTGTCTGAGAGAGAGAGAGAGAGAGAGAGAGAGAGAGAGAGAGAGAGAGAGAGAGAGAGAACAATCTACAAACTGGTATATGACCATAGCAGCATAGATCAAAGATCTTTAAAATGAATCTGGAATCATTATAATTATTTTTTTTTAAAGAGTATCTATTTCTTGTTTAGTTTACGTTTTATCTGAATCTCGCTTATTTTTATTTGAAAATTTATATAAAATTTATCCAAAATATTTGCCACAAGGATCCGTGCTTGGACCCCTCTTGTTGTTTATTTATGTAAACGATATTGCCGATGATATGAGCTCTCTCAACCGTCTCTTGACTCATCTCTGCATTACTAATCCTCTTACTGTGCTGAAATGAAGCTTGTCATTAATAATGATCTAATAAAGATGCATAAATAGTAAAAGCAATGTCTCTTAAAGTTTAATTAAAAAAAGTAGCAATGTTTTTTTTCAGGAACAAAAACGTAACATATATTCCTGAACTTGTTTTTGAAAATACTGATATTAAGATTACTTCTTTCTTCAAATATCAAATGGACGTGCCATACTGATATCATTTTAAGAACAACATCATCTCGAATAGCCAATCTTCGAGAACTAAAATACAAGTTTAGTAGGCAAATTCTATCAAAACTATATATAACTTATATCACTCCCATCATGGAATATTCCAGAGTAGTCTGGAATGGATGTTCGCTGATCGATTCAGAAAAACTAGAGAAAAAAAACATACAGCTTGAAGCGGCAAAAACAGTTAAGGGATTTCAAAAATACATTAGTAGGCAATTTCTCTATTTGAAACAGGGTGGGAAAGTTTGTAGTCTTAGACGAAAGAAGCAAAAATTAAAACTGTACAACATTAAAACGAGCCGAACTCTGGACAGTCTCATTGAATTACTCCTTCCCCTTGTGTCCGAACAAACAATTTATAATCGCCGACGTTCAAATGATATATTCATTTGCAATTTCAGGATAAATTCTAACAAATCATCTTTTATGCCATCAACAGTGGCTACATTTCACAGTACATTCTGTCGTGGTCAGCATGACACGTAAACATTTAAGTTTGATGTATGGGCTAGAATCGCAAGAAATTGCTAACTACGAGGGATGGGATCTGCTTTATTTGGGGTATGAATTGACTTTTAATCCGAGTCCGTTCGATAACGGTCAGACAGATGGAAGAGGCCAATGTTATCGTAAAGACAACAGGGGAGATAACATCGTTGAAATAAACCAGAGCAAAAAGGTTAGGCCATTTGAAACAGGTGCCATAAAATTTCGAGAATAATTATTTATAAAGGCTTTTATATAGAGGCTTATTTTGACTTCGATGGGAGTGTTAAAATTTGATCGCTGTTAGAGAAAGTAATCGTGATTGGCTAAGCTAAACGAGATGGGTGTTCCCAGACGGAATTCAATGTTTTTAAGAAATTCCCATCGCGAAATTAGTCAGTCTAAGTCCTGAGGAAAACCAGAATTTAGCTCCGAGGAAAATTAATAAGTAATTTCTCCCTTTAAACGAATCGTCCAAGGAGCGTGGATCTGGATGATATGAGAGACCCAGAGCCAGAGAAGAGACAGTAGGAATTCTAAAAATGATAAACTCGGGAAGACACAAAGGTGTCTCAATTGCAAACAATATGTGCATTGATGTAAGTTTGTAATTATTTGCTGAATTATTCGTTTTAAATTCATACTTCTATTTTCCTTGAGTTCAGAAGTTAATTGCTTTCATGCATTTTGTTTTGAATGTTATATGACTCATAGATTATGTGAATTTATTCGAATTACTTCGTTCAGATGTAACAGAAATCGTATATTGTAGGAATGTTATGCATTGCTCTGTTACAATTTGCGAGAATTAATTTATCTATCTTAAATTATGTGTATCGTGTATGCTAAGAATTTGTTTTAATATGTCTATGCCAATGAATCGCTAATTAGCAAAGTAATGTAGTTTGGATTAGGAGTTAAGTCCATTAATTCATTTATGTAATTAATTTGTGAATTCGTTTCAGCCGAGAATCGACTATGCTAGCATTAGGAACGTGTATACGCTGACAGTTCATTTAGTAATTGATAGCAAGATCGGTCTGTAATGGTTAATAAAGAGGTATAATTATGTCATGTTCCAGTAGGAATGCGAGTAGTGGCTATAAAAGACATTAATTTTCTGATAATAGGGTGAGTGTGTATTAAGTGGCGAACTGAACATATTAGCTTAGTTCTGTCGAATTATGATAAACGATATCTGACTTTTAAATGAGCGCAAATATTATTTAATCCAAGGAGAAGAAACATATGACACGTCTTTAGGTTGGGTATTATATTTTATTTGAAGGAAAAATAGCTCCATTCCTGTACATAACAGTGGGGAAAAACGCAGTCTACAAACACTATGATTGATGATTCGAATAGGCGCGTGCGATATATATATATATATATATATATATATATATATATATATATATATATATATATATATAAACTATTACCGAACCTATCACCAACAGTGATTTGGAAAGACTGGAAACAACCAGGTGATGCTGACATGACTGCAGTTTGTGTTCGATTAGTTCAGTTGGTATAACAGAACGGCTAACTGAATTTTGCATAAATTTTGTAACACTCTTTCTAAGAAAAAGTCAGTCATTACAATGTTATGTTCCATTCCATTTTGTTTATGTAATTGATTATATATATATATATATATATATATATATCTCTTCTATATATATATATATATATATATATATATATTACATACGGGTTCTGGTGTTCTTCTATTCTGTATCTCTGCTCAGATCGCTGTTATTCCATCCATTAATTTCATATTTTATTTTATGGGTAATACCGTTGACGATCAATTTTATGGGTAATACCGTTGTCGATCATTGCCTAGACAGCGATAACCAAAGCACCTTAAGGAGTGGGGTTCATACATCCCATCTCGTGACAGTGGCCTTGTGGAACAGTCTTGAATTAGAATACGCAGTGTGCTTATGTCCAGATATTGTATCTAGTAAAATGCTTAGCTTTGGTCAACGAACCCAAGATATTATCCATACTACATTAAGACATAATGTAAGTTTATTAAAAGCTGACCTTTACCCAGTTCGCATTATTGATTCCCCCTCTTTGTTCCTGCGGTGGGATTGAAACCAGCATTTCATCATGTTGTATCCCAAGTATAGTTAGCAACGAGTCCAGCTGATGAGAAAATTTCTCTCAGTGCCATATCCAACTGTTATCTTAGATTTATTACTTTCGGGAAAGGGCGATGCAAATGAAAAATATAGAATTCTACAACGTGTGTAAATATATAACCAATACCGGTCGATTTCAATAACTTACTCAAATCGCGAATGATGTCTCTCTCTCTCTCTCTCTCTCTCTCTCTCTCTCTCTCTCCAATCATTTTTCACTTCATTATTAGTCACTCTTGCCATGTTTAAATATGTTGTGAAAGTTTGATGATGCAGTGAGAGAGCTAAACTTAAGTTGTTAGAACATCGCCTATTCGCAATACATAATATTGTGACAATACAATATGTTTCCACCTAAATATTTCCTACTTGAAATTTTATTTGAGGGCTAAAATTATCAGCAACTTCTTTAGAGACAAATGCTCATGAATTGCAGCCGTATACTTTCTTCATTTCTATTTCACTGGAGGATATACATTAGATTTGTACAGAGAAAACTTGGTAGAGGTTGAATCATCTGTGCAAGAACAGGAAAATGTAAAGATAAAAATAAAGAAAAGACTTTACTGAAAAGAAAGAACGGAGAAAAGGCGTGAATGAACAAATTAATGTATATATAAAACAGATTTACTTATTCATGATGAATACTCCATTCATCAAACTGAGAGGTTGACCAAGAAGTTGTCTCACTTTCTGTTCATTCATTCGTGCCTTTTGTCCCCTGAAATTACCACACACACACACACACACACACACACACACACATATATATATATATATATATATATATATAGTTTTGCCTATTGTGTTTAGAATGACTCGCGTAAATTACTCATTTAGGATACAATAATGATCAGATACATTTTGTTTAGACGCCAGAGAGTTATTTCCCTTGCAAGAATAGTTAAATTACTAACCTTCGTTTACTGTTGAGATATTGTATATCCCTCAATTAATTTTTTCAAGAAAAATTAATACATTTTACAGGAAAACCTTGTAAATATACATTTTTGCAATTTCCACTAAAAGTAAAGGGTTTAGCTTGCGAACTAAATTATAGTGTTTTGACTTCCGGTAAGGTGTTGCTAGGTCAAATGTTGTTGTTGCACGTGAAGACATAAGTAACTGTCGTCGACGGCTTTGCGAAATAATTGTTGGTAGCATCTAAGGAGTGGGCTTGAACAAAAAATGTAAAGGATCCGCAGCCCCAACACACACACACACACAGGGCTTGTATCGTTGCATACAATATACGTATAACGTTAAATTATGTCATTTTTGGTTCTCTGCGTGACTCGGACAGTCAGTGGCGGGCACGAAAATCGTTAATCCCTTCTTTGAGTTCTGTTATAGGCACTGACTTTATTGGGTAGATGACAGTATCAGATGGATATGCAATTTACCCGTTTTACGACTGTGTCAATTTCTTTTTTCATTTTTATTTTATGCCATTTTCTATATTTCCACGACATTCAGACATGTAGGAGTCGAGAATTTCTCGTGAGACTGAGTTTAGCTTTTGGAAGTGTCTGTTCGCACCAACTTTTGCAAAGACTAAGATAAGATTTATTCAGTTTCTGCATGGTTTAAGAATACAATTCAACACAAGTTTTAATGAACTTTTTATCGACATAAAACAAGACATTGTAACAAACATGATTTGCATGAGATCCAAATACATAACACGTACAGAACTGGACAAAATACAAAATGCATGCCTTAACCTGGACATGAGCATGCAGAGAATTTAGAAAGTAAAAGTGAAATTAATATCTAGGATAAATTACAAAACACAATTTAGGATTTTTTAAAAATGAAAATTATTGGTCATCATTGAAATTTAAAATAAATGCAGAAACAACTAATTGGGACTAAAAAGTATGCTGCAAAGAAGCGTATGCCTTAATTAAAAAGAAAGGAGCTAACATTCATGCACTGGATATAATAAATAAGACAAGAACAGACAAACAATGAATGCTAACACAAACACTAGCTGTCATGGTGGGGGTTGGGGTTGGGATTTTACAGATATTACATTTACAGTTTCTACCATTCCAGGATAGAATTAAAAATCTAAACGAATTAAACTTTGATTGCTTACTAAAGTGGTTTGGTAGCACATTCTGTAGAGTGCAGCTGCATATCTCAAAGATATTTTGCCAAATGTTGAGGTTTTAATTCTTGTAGCACATAAAATATTCAGGTATCTAAAATTATGTTTATTGTGTTTAAAAGTTAATAATTGTCCAAACATTTTGGAGAATGCTTATTCAGTATTTTGAAAGTCTCTAGAGCCATAACCTGAAGTCTGCATAGCTTTAAATTTGGCATTTTTTGCTGTAAGTAAAAGTTTTCAGTCATTGCAGAAATGCCAGGCTAAGGGTCAGAAATTGAAATTGGAGAGGATAAATGTATGGACTGTGAGTGTATTGAGTCTAGTTAGCTTATGACCAATATGATTAAAGACAGATGGCTGCCTGAAGCTTTCCTACAGAATTTGTTTTACATATGAATCAAATTGCAGTTGATAGTCGTGTCAATTGCAAGCAGTTTAACAATTTTGTCACAATTTATGACAGCACTGCTTGTGGTAAGTACAGGTTTCATACTGAATGTCTTTTTACCGACAGCTATTGCTTGAAACTTTTCTGGGTTGGCTTGCATTTTTTTAGCAGTGACCTAGTCAATCAGAATGTTTGAGTCTGCTTCAGGTGTGTTAATCAGAGTGTTAAACTTCAGCGAGGAAATGGACAAAGTGTAATTGTCAGCATAGTGATATAAAGAGCCATATCTAATTAAATAGAAGCTATCGTTGGTAAAAACATGAAAAGTAATTGTTCAAGGATTGATCCCAGAGGAACCCCTTTTTGAATTTCAGACCAACTACTCAGGACACCGTGCAGTTTAAGAGTACTACTGAGTTGTCTGTCGAACCATAAGCCGTTAACTTGCAAATCAGAATATCATGATGGAGACAGTCAAAGGCTTTGGTTTTGATTTCATCAAAAGCTTTCCTCCTGTCTTCAGGCAAGCATAACAAAGTGGTCTTGCATCCATGACCTTCACAAAAAGCACCTAAATGTTTGTTAAAAATGTTCTCAAAAAATGATGCTAACTGGGTTTCAACTGATTTCTCAAATAGTTTGGATATGATGGGTAAAATGATGACAGGTCTATAATTACTTTTATCGAGCAGATTGTTCTTTTTGAAAATTGGAACTATTAGAGCTTCCTTTAGATGATCAGGAAAATTATTTGATTGTATAGTTTTATTAATTAGATTTGTAATATGTCCCACAAGGATTGGTGCCCCAGCTTTTAACAATTTAACAAGAATATGATTCCCTCCTGTAGCTTTTTATAAATTTAAACTTATCATTTTATACACTTCTTCATGGTAAACTTGCTTAAATTCAAAGCATGCATCCATATCACAGTTGTCCTTAATAGCCTTGATACTCTGATGGGTTAGTAGGTCAAAAGGAACATCCTTATCAATGTCTAATGCCACATTTACAGTACAAAAGTCTAACTGCATAGCAGTTGTTCTCTGCATAGGGATGAGTTAAAATTATTCTGAAGGACATAAGCTCAGCTAAACATAACATATAGATAAGTTTCTGGTCAGGGTTGGTTAGATACTATACTATTAACATTACATTCCCATTTGTTTGTAACCCCATGCTGATATAAAAAACAAAAAGCATTAAGGATATAAAATATGCACAAAACTTTGTTGTTTAATTCATCAATTTTAAATTTCTAATCTGATTGTTGGCAGTCAACCCCAAACACTGTCAACTTGTTAGCAGTTTGAATCAAACGGAAGTTTCTTTAGTAAATACTATCACCATATTTGCATGGGTGAGATTATATTTTCAAGCAGCATATGTGATGTAGTTCACTGTATTTGATAATCTCAATAATTCTGTAAATTTTGAAGTTAAATCTCTTTAAACACTGCATACACGAGTTCCTCCTTTTTTTGTACAATTTGTTTTAGAAATATGAAAACTAGAAATTGCAAATATGGGATGCAGATGACACAGTTTGTATGGAAATGGACTGTTCTAGAAACCAGAAAAGGACAGTGAACAGTCTGACTGCTTGTTTACATTGAGACCTTCTGTTTGCTTGAAATGTCAATAAGTTAACACTGTTAATGGCCCCTGGCAAAAATCAGGTTGAAAATTAAAAATTGATGAAAGAAATGACAAATCTTGTGCATTTTTCGTATCCATGACACTTTTATTTCTTAAAATCAGAAGGGAGTTCAAGCAAATGGGAGGGTGTGTGAATACTTTAGAAAGCTGATGGGCAACAGACACGTGCCCCATCAATCAGGCCCCAAACCTGTATTTGTATTCATGGTGGGTTATCCATCAATACCATTAATGGATTAAAGGTTTGTGGGCCAATTTTTCTGACTACAAAAAACTTTGAAAAAGGAAATTGTTTGATTATCTTTTATTTACTGGGCATTATTTTTCTTTTAATGAGCACAATAAAGGTTAAACCTAAAGATAAAGAATATTTTATACAGTAATGATCATGTGGTAACTGGTTTGGTTAGATATATAGCAGATGAAACTTAATGTGAAAAATTTTTAGTCCTTTTTGTGCCAGTCATTTTGAGTAATATTCTAAATGAGATTATGGATACGACTGTTGTTAAATCTTTTTAAGTTTGAATTACTGCAACAGGTGAAGCATTAAAAGTATAACACTGTATGCAAGGCCAGATTAAATGGGTAGAAGGCCTTAGAACAATTTAAAAAAGATCCCCCTCCATAATATTCCTCTGTTTTGTAGCTTCCCAACCAACATGCCCATGGTGAGGGATTTAGGGTGGGGTGGGTGTGCCCGGAGCAACTGCAGCATTTGTTCCATCTTTAATCTAGCCTTGATTGTCCAGTTTTTCCTACAATTGCTTGAAAAAAATGGCAGATGTACAAATATCTTTAAGTAAATTATGTACACATGGCCACATGAGTAGCCTTCTGCGGATCATGTACATAGCCATGTGAATGGCCTTTCTCAGTTAAAGTAGTCTTAGACTTAGTGTTTTGTGGATATATACTGTGATGTTCTATTACTGCAATGTTCCTGTTACCATGGCATTTTAGAATTACCAAGGACTGCTCTTATCATGCATTACATCTGAATGACCTGTATGAAATCATACCTTCAAGAAGTTTGCATAGCCTCCTGTCATCAAGTTTAGCAATTGGAAGAAATACTGTATTGATAATAAAATAGAATGTACACTTTTAAATAAATGATCAGATCCCATTCAGATCATATCCAGATCAAGTCCCTTTTCATTTGTAAATTCATGCCAACCAGAATGTCACTAATTCATCTGAAACTCTAGAAGTAGATAGGGTTGTGTACCACAAAAAATTTAGTTCTATAGTATTTCTGAAGGTGCTGCAATATGTACAATGATATGCCACAGTTATATTAGGGATCAATAATTCAGTGTTCTGGGGTGGGTCTAACACTTTTTTGTTCAATTTCTGGCTGCCAATTGCTGAAAATTATATTGCTTTGATTTATGGCAAAATCACACATTATTATATCCATTATATTATTTGGAAAATATATTGTCTTGAGATAAAAGTAAGGAGAATGTTTCTGTTCAGAAAACTACCTCCCTCCCCCCCCAAAAAATTAACTGACCAGTACCTGGTAGTAGATCTGCTTTTTGCTTACAGGCCAACCCATGCTAAATTTTCCAGGTTGACTTAAGGCGGATTTCAGATGGGTTTATTAAGCGTTTTCTGCCTAAACCATAACTGCCCATGTTAAGGAAGCTTAGGTAAATTTCAAGCAGAATTCAGGTGGATTCAGGGTGGAATTTTAGGCAAAATATGCAAATTAGTTTTCCTAAGATTCCACTTAAATAAAAAGAATCCGTTGAAGATATCCACCTGAAATAAAAATCCACCTGAAATCTGGTAAGAAATTTTCCAGACAGACTTGAGACAAATTTCAGACAGGTTTTTTTAAAAGTGTTTTTTGCCTAAACCGTAAAGAAGCTTAGGCAAATTTCAAGCGAACTTTAGGTGGATTTCTGGCAGAATTTTTAGGCAAATTATGCAAATTAGTTGTCCCAAGATTCTGCTTAAACTAAAAAAATCCATGTAAGATATCCACCAGAAATAAAAAATCCACCTGAAAAAAAATCCCACCTTAAATAAAAATCTGTTTAAGGTTTCCATCTAAAAAAGGCTGCCTAAAATGTCCACATAAAAATCATCCAATACAAAGTCTGCTTCAGATTTTATTTAAAGTTAAACTGTTAAACAGCATAATGATGCTTAGAAATTATTGGGAATCAATAATAAATACTCAAAATAATTTTTAAAATGGATCATAAATTTTATTTTGACATATTATCAAATAAGATTTAGGTTTATCTTGTCCTCATTTTCTTTCTTGCACATAAAACCTGTTTCATGATGGCATCATTCATATCTTTTTAATTTCGAGATTTCACTAAAATTTTGACCAAAATTTTCACTGAAATTCTGGTGAGATTTCATAAAAATTTTGGCCAAAACTTTCACTGAAATTTTGGAGAGATCTCTCTAATAATTCATTGTAAGTTTGGTGAGAGTTTACTAAAATATTGTTGAGCTTTCACTAAAGTTAAATTGACCATTATATATTGTATTTTACTGAAGTTTCAGTAATTTTTCACAGATATTTCAAAAGGTTTCAAACAAACAATGGATATGAATTAAATAGGACTTTATTAACCAGGGTAATATTTCAGAGTACATGAAACAAAATTGTACAGCTGTTACAATCATATGACATTGAAGAGAAATGGGAGTTGTACTGCAGACTTGACTTCTGAACATACAAACTATGATGCTGTTGTGGTCACTTGAACGAGTCCTTGTTCCATAAGCATCCATGACAAACGTTTATCGTGATACAATTACTGTTATTTTACTCTGAATTCTAACACAACTAGAATATTTTGATAATATAAACAATAATACAACTCACGCTATTGAAGGATGATTCTACTTGTGTGTCAAGAAAACTCCACAAAGATATGACTATCTTTGATAGACATGGGTATCTGGCAACAGTATCAACAATTCCTCACCGGTGACCTATACTCTGTCCCTCCTTAAATTTTGGAAGCGAATCAGCTTGGAGTTATATAACTTCGAGATCATCTAGGTTCAGTTCCTTGTCATATTTAGCACATTAGCCGCTCCTGTAAAGCTGTTAATTGTAGTTAAAATCTTTAGGGCACAAATTGCAAAATGCTAGTCCTGGCATTCAGTTTTCATACAGATTGACCACTTTTGTTCCCATTGACTTTGCATTCAAGCTCTTCTCATTGCCTTACACTTTTCAACTGGTTATTTAAACTCGTATCCTGCTGAAAAATTTGAAATGCCATTATTTGGCAAGAATGCTCATCACATCAATTTCTGTTACACAAAGATTCATTGGGCAAGTACCAACTTTTGATCAGTCAGAATGCTGTTTACAGTGATCATCTGTTAAATAATATATGGAACAAATACTTATTCAAAGTATCATTGTGGAATGGGTCTGGACAGAGCATTTATAAAAAAAATAAAAGAATAATTTAAAAAAACGGTTTCAGAGATGATATAGAAAAAAAGGGTCCATATCTAGGAAAATCAGATTCAGGTCAGGAGAAAAGCAAAATTCTACTTTAAAACGGAAAACAAGAAAACAATCTTGTTTGCGGGCAGTTAAATCCAATTCAGGTTAAACAAAAATAACAACAGCAATAGAAAAAGAAAAATAACAAAGAAAGAAATGGAAAGAAGTTATTGTTCCCAAAATTAACAATAAAATTATAGCTGTCAGAAACAGGAAATATAAATGTTGCTGAAAATCAATGAAATTGCACAAGAAACAAAACATAAATTATATTAAAATAGAATAAAGGTTGTTTTTATATCAGTAAAGTAATATTTATTATTGATATTTTTTATTGAAATGTCAGTGATATTACAATCACAAAATATCACTATATTTTCAGAAATTTTGGCAAAATCTCTGAAATTTCAATCACAAATTCTCACTGATATTTTCAGAAATTTTGGCAGAGTCAGTGAAATTTCAATTACAAAATCTCACATATTTTCAGAAATTTTGGCAAAATCTCAGTGAAATTTCACTGAAATTTGGTGAAATATCATAATTTTGGTGAAAAAAGGACATCCGAGTGAATATCACTAATTTTCACTGCGATTTCACAGAAATTTCAGTCACATTTTCATTAGGGTATAATACTTTTGGAGCATATTTTAATAGGAAGCAAAAAATCTTTTCTCAGTGTAAACATTAGATCAAGCTGAAAATCTGCCTTGCGCCAAATTTTCATGTCCAAAGATTCATCTATGCTTGTAGTTCATTTGATAAAGTTCAGAATTATACCTAACATTTCTGCTAAAATCAGTCTGAGTCCAAAATCCGTCTTACAGTAGAAAAATGAACTGAACAATCAGAACTTTCCTGTCTGACAATTTAGGAGGTAAATGGGAAATAGTACGCTTAACTATTAGACGGATTCAGTCTGTCACCTTGGCAGTATTCCCGGTCCGCCTAAAGTCCATCTGAAATTTGTTTTTTTTTAAAGCGGAATATGCTCTGAATCCACCTAAAATCCAGGCAGAATCTGCCTTTTGTATGGGAATTGTTTTCTGAGACCAAATCAGGGAGATCATTGTTCACAATCAGGGAGTTTGGGTCCACATCAGGGAGATCATTGTTCACAATCTGGGAGATTGGGTCCAAATCAGGGAGATTAGCATAATTTTTTGTCATAAATTTAAGTGTGAAAGTGCACATTGTACCAAAACTAAGCAAATTAACTAAGAGTAATAGTTACTCAACTTTGGTAATTTTCTTTAATGTTATTTTCACTACGCTTCACACATTTAAATTCATCTGTCCAAGCACCGTTGAACTGGAAAATGTATTTCTATTTTTCCTATGGCATATTTTCCTTTGAATCCGTTAGTGTACATTTCAACATGGTACCAAAATTATTATGTTTCCAAAGAGTTCAAGGACTATTTTACACTTGTTAGGTTGCCTGCAAACTGTTATACATGACACATTACTCATTAGTGAAATATTATCAGTAAAACAAGTTGCATATGTACAGTAAATACATCAGTGCATGTTAGAGTCACGACTTGATTGGTTATTAGGTCAATAACAACATGATTGACAGATTTCAATGGTCGTAAACAGTTGTAAACAGTCTATTGAATGTTGTTTTAGTTGTAAATAACTATGTGTGGTGTACGTTGTTTTTGCTGGAAATACCTATGCTTGACATGTTGTTTTAGCTTGGCACGTGTATGCTCAGCAGATTTGTGATTTCCAGGAGTTTTTGTAGGCAGATCGGTAGATCATAAGGTTGAGGCCAAAATAAAAAGACTACAGGACAATCCGGGAGACTTGACATATATGTATTTATATGTTAATGGTTGTATGAGGTGAAATCTCAAAGCTATAACTAAATTGCCATTATTTAGCTGACACTATAATTGATACTGTGAAAGACATCATGCTGACATTAGAGAGACTGTTTATAAAAATAGGACGCATTGATACTGAAACCTGTAATTTTCTAGCTACACAATTGATACAGCGTATAATAGGCAGGGAAACTTTGAGTGGGATGCCATCGCCAAGGCCATTAACATCAAACACTCTTACTTGACAAATGAGAAAATATTGAGCAGAATTGTGAAATTATGTCAAGTTCAGACAGAAAACAGAAAATTGCTGGATGATTCGCAGTCTTACAAAGGAATAAATGTACTTAACACATTCACATATGCTAGTAAACAACTCAGATGTGGTATTTTTTTATTGATTTTTTTTTTGTTATTTGGTTTATTATTAATTCAAAAGTTTTAGAAAAAATTGGATTTGGCCCAAATGTTTCACATCATTCCATTTGGCCACTGCAATAACATACATGACATGTGTCAAACATATGATTAAAAAATCGTAAATTTAATTATATTTGTAATATTTACCATTAATTTGTGACAGATACAACTATTGTTTGATAAAAAAGTTTTGAACTGTTTTGTCATGGATAATGAAAACATGCTAATAATATCATGAAAGTCATAAAAAGATTTCTCTGGATTTTCCATACATTCCTTACTAATGGAAATTACTGATGTACCAGTTCAGAGAATAAGTACCATGGTGTGTACCACTGGGAAAAAAATAAAAATTTAGTTATCCAGTATGCTAATAATACCATGCACCTCTACAAGCAGAATTGGCGACAAGACTTAAATTCCTGTAGAAATTTGTTTTATCCAACTTGTGGGGATGCACATTAAACGTGTATTATCAAAACTGTGAGTTTTGTTTCAGTGTGAGAGAAAGTATAATGAAACTTTTTGGGGTATGTTTCCTAAGTAATAAATAGTAATAATAATGAGGATTTTGTATAGTGCCTAATCTTTAGAAGCTCTAAGCGCTTTACAACATTTGACACACTTAAAAAACATATATAATGATATGATTGCAGAAATAAAAACAAACACCATGAAATTAGAAAACAGAAAACATGCTGTAAATATTTAAGGTAAGGAAACATTATTAGGTCTTTAAGTCTGTTCTTGCAGTTGAAATAGGTGAGTTTTAAGAGTGCTTTTGAATGAGATCACTGTGTCTTTGTGTCTAAGTTCAGTGGGCAATTCTTTCCATGTTGCTGGACCCTGGTATGCAAAAGAGCGTTGTCCATATGATTTCATTTTCATAGTGGGAATAATGAGAATACGAGTGTCAGAAGTGGAGCATAAGTACCTTGCTGGTGTGTACACGTGGGTGAGGTTGGATAGGTATGTTGGACTGGAGCCCGTCAGTGAAACGTAGCACAGAGAACAAATTTTGTGCTTAATTCTGGATCAAATGGATAGCCAGTGTAGGGTACAGAGCAGGGGGGAGGTGTGCTCTGATCATGGTACTCTAAGGATGATCCGAGAAGCTGTGTTTTGAACTTTCTGAAGTTTCTGGAGTAGATATTGAGACGAACCAGACAGAATTGAGTTACAATAGTCCAGTCTTGAAAGTACTAAGGAACACACAAGTGTTTTAGTGGCATCAACTGAAAGATACTTGCGAATGGAGCTGATTCGTCTCAGGTCAAGATATGCAGCCTTGCATATGTTCATGACATGTTGGTGCAACGAGAGAGTACTGTCGAGAGTGACACCGAGGTTTCGTACTGACTGTGAATTTAATGTTGGTGTTGCTGATATTTATTGTCTGAGGTAAAGGATGTGAATGAGAAAGTCTTTGTGTTGTAATCAGAATGGTTTCAGTTTTATCATCATTCATCTGCAGCTTGTTACATGTCATCCATGATTTCACATCGGAAATGCACCTCTCTACACATTGGATGGTAGCTTCAACTTCAGTTGGGTGGCTAGATTTATATATTTGGGTGTCATCAGCATACAATTGGTGGGACATTGGATGATGATCTATGACACTTGAGAGTGGCTGAGTGTATAGAATGAAGAGAACAGGTCCAAGAACAGACCCCTGTGGAACACCACAACATAGATCAACTGGGCTGGAGTGTTTTCCTTTTGCGGACACAATTTGTGTCCTGTTGACCAAGTAGGACTTGAACCATAGTAAGGCTGTATCGTGAATGCCAAATACATGCTATCATAGTCTATTGTGTCAAATGCTGCAGACAAGTCAAGGAGAGTGGGGACTGTAATCTTTCCGCTATCCAAAGCAGAGAGAAGGTCATTAACTACTTTCAGAAGAGTAGTTTCAGTACTGTGGCAAGGGTGATATGCAGACTGTACATTGCTAAAAAGACTGTTTGAATTCTGATGAAATACAAGTTGGGATAGGACAACTTTTTCTAAGATTTTTGACATGAATGGGAGATTAAAAACTGGCCGGTAGTTCTTTAAATTGTTATGGTCGAGTGTTGGTTTCTTCAGCAGAGGCTTTACAATGGCAGTTTTGAAAAATGATGGGAATACCCTGGATGAGAGAGAGGTATTAATAACATCAGTTAGTGAAGGCAATATTGGATCTAAGCACTCAAGCAGCAGTGATGTCAGAATCGGATCAAGTTCACATGCTTTGGTGCACTCTTCATCACGATTGTACGTACTAAATCCATAGAGACAGGTTCAAACGCTGCTAACGGTTGCCACTGAAATTCTGTATCGCAACTGTATGGTGACGATGAGTCAATTGAAATTGTGTTGTCAAGCTTATCTCTGATGGTTTGTACTTTGTCGCGAAAGAAATTTGCAAACAGGTCCAGAAGGTCGACTAGAGAGAAAGTAGTTGGAAGTGGTGTACATTTGTTCCTTGCCATTAGCTTGATAGTAATCTCGAATAGCTCTTTGCAGCTGGAACTTTCCATGATCTTAATACTGTAGTGGGCTGATTTCACTGCATGGACTATGTTTGTGACATTCTTCTTAGCAGCTTCATAGATTTGCTTATGAATAATGAGTCTGGTGGAAAGCCAAAGCCTCTCAGCTTTATGGCGGTCTCTTTTAGCAGTGTGAAGCTGGTCCCTAACACTGCTATACCATGGAGAACACTTTTGAACTGATACTCAGCACTTGGTTGTTGGGGCATATTTGTCAGGCAATGAACGCAGGCAGTTATCGAGTTGTTCTGCTGTAGGAGGTAAGCTAGTTGTTAGGTTTGCTTGGATGTCATGCATTAGTTGGGTTCTGTTTATCATATGGAGGTTTCTTTTAGTAGCAAATAAAAGTGGAGGGTTAGGGACTGACATGCTAAGATGGCATATAATGCAGAGGTGATCTGATGCAAGTGCATGGGACACCAGGGAGGACTGTAGAATATTATCATCAGGTCTATAAAGAATCAAGTCTTAAATGTGACCATGTAATGACACAGTTGTAAGACTTAGCAGCTTAAATTGCATCTTACCCTGATGACGAGCGAAGAGCTTGTTTAGCTTGATACTTTGGAGAACTATTTTGTATTTGTGCCATTGTTAAGTTTTTATGTCTATATATTAGGTCTTTTGTAATCAACAATACAAGCCCTTGTGCACACACACATACACACCTCTGTCTCTCTCCCTGTCTCCATAGTTTGAATATACCTACCCGTTTGTTTGTACCCCCCTCCACAATTTAAATAATGGAGATCTTTAATGTGATAAAAAGTGCACATAACTTAGTCAATTCATTAATTGATTTATAAATTCTAACCTGACTGTGAATATCGGAAGCAGGCAGCGTAGTATTTTCCTCTGTGTATTTACATGTGTAGTTGTACATACAACCCTTTGCTGAAAATGGACTTGTCAAGGAACTGGAAATAACTGGCGAGCAGGGTCACCTTTTATCCTGAAAACCATTTGGAATGAAACACGCAGACGATAATGGTGTTAAGGCCCCCCATGGGCATAATCAGGTTTGAAATTATAAGTCAGTAAATGAACCGACTAAGTTCTGTGCATCTTTCATCTCATTTGTACTTTTCATTTTTTAAATCAGTAGGGGGGCCCAAACAAATAGGGAGGCATATTCAGACTATAGTCATCTGAAAAATGCATTATTATCTTGATGCTGAGGATTCTTCCTACGCATTTAATTTCTTTTGCTCTACATATCATGCAGCATACTCTTTACCAGGAAGGGGACAATGATGGAGCATATGGACACTGGATAACACCAGGACTTTAAGGAAAACATTGCTTCAAGCAAATTGGAATCGAATTGGAATGAACAAAGATGTAGCTGTTGCTTGAAATTACTGTAAAACATTAAATTATTTGGTATTGATTACTGGTTTAAGGCAGGACCTGAATAGAACACTGCTTTTAATGAAATAAAATAAACCTTTAGTAGACAAAGTCACATTCAGTTTATTTTCTGAACAATATTTTAAGGGGCAAATAAATACAGAAAATGAGTGAATTTAAACGGTTATATAGGTTGTTTTGTTGCTGTACTGGTCATAGATCAGAAGAGCTTATGGAATGGTCTGTTGTCTGTTGTCCATTATCCATCAGTTAGCACAAGTTTGTTTATTGCTTCTTCTCCGAAGCTGCTTGGTGGATTGCCATTATGACTTCTAATGATGTCTACCTTGTCCTAAATGAAAATGGTGCCAATCTGTCATCCAATAGGTCCACTAAAGTAGCTAATTTGAAAATCTTGTTATTCTGAAGAATGTCAGAGATGGTTGCAATGCACAGCAGTTAATAGAACAATCTTCAATTGCAGGAAATTCTTTTTGCCCAGTAGAGCATCAGTCCCTTGGAGAAACTTGTGTTTTATTTAAAGTATATCGATTTCATTGTTGTGTCAAATTAATAGTAGACAAATATGACCCTTTGGGACAAGTGGAATTTCAGTCAGGGCAAGTGATTTTTTTAAAAGCCTTGCACCCTGGCGTTATGTTGCAAAAATATTTTTTTCTTTATACTGAACCTTTTATGCAAATGACATTGATCATGGGATCCATCCTTGCCTTTAAGGAATTGTTTCACAATTCATTGAGATCACATGAAGAGACAAATGCACATATACAATTGATGCTTGCCTAAGCAGTGCTTGACTTCAGAAACTAATCGAAGATGCTCAAATCTGAAGATATGTCAAAATGGACAAGTGTGGGGATAGAGGTCAAACTTTGGAATTGTGGACACAGAGGTCAGAATGGGGAAGTGTGGAGATACAGGTCAAAATGGGGAGTGTGAGGATAGAGGTCAAAATATGGAGTGTGGGGATAGAGGTCAGAATGGGGAAGCATTGTAGATAGAGTTCAAAATGGAGAAGTGTGGGGATAGAGATCAACATGGAGAAGTGTGGCAATAGAGGTCAACATGGAGAAGTGTGTTGATAGAGGTCAAAATGGGGTGGTGTAGTAATAGAGGTCAAAAAGAGGAAGTGTAGATATAAAGGTCAAAGTGTGGAAATGAGGGGACTGAAGTAAAAATGTGGAAGTGAGGGGATTGAGGTCAAATGAGGAAGTGTGGAGTTAAAGGTGAAAATGTGGAAGTGATTGAGGTCAGAATGGGGAAGCGAGGGGATTGAGGTCAAAATGTGGAAGTGGAAAATGGAGAAGTATGGGGATACATGTCTTATAAGCACAGAATAATAGTTCTTAAATTTTTCATGTCTGTTTTTTTCCATTTAAAAAAAAAGTAAATATATGCCAGAAAATTTACATACAAAATTAACCATTACCACTTGATCCCTTAAACAATAAATAATATAAAAGTAAAACAAATTAAATGATCCATGTTTAAAACAGTAAATATTACCTGTTTTATTGTATTTATTCATTGATCGGTTTATTAATTAATTGGATTAAAATTTTTATACATCAGTCACTTGAATACTTTGCATTACTTGAATGACTTAATCAGTTCTGTTAAAACATTCTGTTGTCTGCGTTTTTGGAAAACTGAAAAACTACTAAAAGCTCAAACTAAAAACTTACCTTTTTGTTAATTTTTATCTTGTAACATCCGTATAAAGGAAATTGCCCACAAAGGACACTTTCAAAATCTCTTTAGTGTCCTTTATTTACGGGTTTCACTTTTATGTGTTTGTTTTGGAGGTATAGTGGCTTGGGCTTGTGACAAAAATAGGGTACATGCTAGAATCCTACAGTGGGATCGGGTCAGGTCAGTCACTGTATCACTTCCTTTGGCACTGCACATGACTTGTTTTCCTCAGCACCAAATAAGCTAGTTGTGTTGCCATTCTGTAACAACACCAAACCAAACCATTATTTATTTATTTATTTATTTATTTTCAGATGGCCAAACAGATAACACAGCAGACATTTGATGATGTTGTTTTAGAAAATGTCAAAGAGTTTGAGATGTCAGTGGAAGATGCTATAGAAGATGCTGTTCAGCAGTTTGAGGCACAGGTTGTTAATGTGAACTAACATGCAATATCTTTTTGATTTTCCTCTTTAAAAGAATTTGATCATGCATTTACTGGACTTAAAAAAAAAACATTAACAGTTGTCACACTGCAAGCTGTAAGTATATGCCGTTGATTTGATTTGACCTATCACCATAAATTGTGGAAAACATTGAAAAAAGTTTATTTTTTTTCAGCACATTTAAAGAAAAGGTGTTTGATGTCTGCTTCCATTGTTGTAGCATAGTTTATTACAATAGATGTGCAATGTCATACAGATGTTTGAAGAAGCATTTATGTTGTAATTTTGAAGAAATGTCAGAGATTTTAGCACTAGGTAGCAAATAGGCATTGCTAATTTGAATGATTTAAGCTCATTACTGGGGGTATGTAAATAATGTATAACGTACAAAAATTACACATGGGTTTTCAATGATGGAAATTTGTATTTTCTTGGCCCAACAGTTCAGACTAAAATTAATGTCTGCACTTCCAGTTGTTACTTGGTGAGGATAACTGGACAAGTGTTTTGCCTGAGACTTGCACATAAGTAAGTAGAGCATTACAGGGTGGGTGCCATTTCAGGATATAGTGCTGAGCATGCAATGGGGTATGGGTGGAGGATATGCAGCTAATCTGCAGAATTTTAATCTTGCCTAAATGCTGCATAAAACTATAAAATACTCAGTAACATTTTGCATCCATCCAGAACTCAGTACCACGGTACCATTGTAGTAAAATGGCATGCAGCATCCACCCAGAACCCAGTAGCATTGTGTTGAAATGGACATGCAGGATCCACCCAGAACCTAGTAGCATTGTAATGAAACAGGCATGATGCATCTACCTAGATCCCAGTAGCACTGTAATCAAATGGGCATGGAGGATCAACCCAGAACCCAGTAGCATTGTAAAGAAATGTGCTTGCAGGTTCCACCCAGAACCCAGTAGCATTGTGTGGAAATGGGCTTGCAGGATCCACCCAGAACCTGTGGCGTTGTAATCAAACAGGCATGTAGCATCTACCCCAAACCTAGTAGCATTATGATCAAACGGGGATGTAGCATCCACCTGGAACTTTGTTTCATTATAATAAATTGGACATGCAGCATGTATCTCAGAATCCAATAGTATTGTAATCAGGTGTGCATGCAGCATTAGCCTTCATCTTGATAGCATTGTTTTAAGATGGGCAGGAAAGATCCACCCAGAACCCAATAGCACTTTATGAGAAAGGCATGTAGTATCCACCCAGAACCCAATAGCACTTTATGAGAAAGGCATGTAGTATCCACCCAGAACCCAATAGCACTTTAATGAGTTGGGCATGCAGCATCTAATTCAGAATCCAATATTACTGTATTGAGATGGGCATGATGATGAAGCAACCATATAGAACCCATTGTAATGAGCTGGGCATGCAGCATCTAATTCAGAATCCAATATTACTGTATTGAGATGGGCATGATGATGAAGCAACCATATAGAACCCATTGTAATGAGATGGATGTGCAGCATCCACATCGGGACTCAACAGCATCCTAATGAGAATGGCATGCAGCATCCATCTTTTAACCCATTAGAATTGCATGCACCCAGAACCCAGTAATATTCATTTATTTATCAGAATGGCATGCAGCATCCAACCAGAGTCCAATAGCATTGTAATGAGATATGCATGCAGCATCCACCTTGGAACCCAACAGCATTGTAATAAGGTGGTCATGCAGCATCCACCTGAGGATTAAATAACATTGTAATGAGATATGTATTCAGCATTTGCCAAGATCTCAATAGCATCATAATGAGATGGGTATGAAGCATCCACCTCAGAACCCAATAGCATTGTAATGAGATATGGATGCAGCAACCTCCTAAACCTCAGTAGCATTGTATTAGCATTACAGTTAGATGGGACTGTACCCAAACCCAACAGCATTGTAATGAGACAGGCATGCAGCATCCACTCAAAACCCACTAGCATTACAATGAACTGGGTATGCAAGATCCATCCAGAATCCAATAGCAGTACAAGGAACTGGACATGCAAGATCTATCCATAATCCATCAGCATTACAGTGTACCAGGCATGCAAGATCTATCCAGAATCCAGTAGCATTACAATGAACCAGGCATGCATGATTCATCCAGAATCCAATAACACTCCAGTGAACTGGACATGCAAGATTCAGCTCCGAATCCAATAGCATTACAATGAACTGGACATGCAAGATTGAGCTCAGAATCCAATAGTATTAGAATGAATTGGACATGTAAGATCCATCCAAAATCCAGTAGAATCACAATGAACTGGACATGCAAGATTCAGCTCAGAATCAAATAGCATTGCAATGAACTAGGTATGCAAGAGCCATCCAAAATCCAATAGCATTACAATGAACTGGACATGCAAAATTCATCCAGAATTCAATGGCATTACAGTGAACTGGGTATGCAAGATCCATGCAGAATCCAATAGCATTACAATGAACTGGACATACAATATTCATCCAGAATCCAATAGCATTACAATGAATTGGACATGCAAGATTCATCCAGAATTCAGTAGCATTACAATGAACTGGGAATGCAAGATCCATGCAGAATCCAATAGCATTACAGTAAACTAGACATGCAAGATTCATCCAGAATTCAATAACATTACAATGAATTGGACATGCAAGATTCATCCAGAATTCAGTAGGATTGTAATGAGATGGGCATATGAAACTATCAATATAGCATATAATTTTGTGGACTTAATCTGGCAGTTTTGTACAAAAGAGTGGTTTTAAATATTGGTGATTGTTATTGTTGTAATTGCAAGGGTAGTATTTATTTTAGATAGGACAACAGCAGTATCCAAGGTATTCATGGTCTTTCGAGCATATGCTGCACTTTATCATGCGCTACATAACACCCTGTTGAGATAAGGTCAGAATGGTTTTGGTACCATTCTGTGGGCAAAATCAAAACGAATTAGTTGGATTATGTCATTTAATTGACATGCCAGTCTGTTCCATTAACAAATATAACAATGAGCTCAGTCCTTTCTATTGTGAACTTGATCAATTACTTTGTGTTTACAGCTGCCATTAAAAGCTCATGGCATAAGCAGGCCATTGGATATATTACCAATTCACAGAAATTCTTTATTCCCCCTATCAAGGTCAGCAATTATTGACTATTAGCCTCATGTTTTTTCCAGTGTTGCAGGGATATTGTGATTCTCTCTGTCCATGACCACATCTAAGAGGCAGCATGGAAATTCATGAAACTTTATAATTATGTTACATGTGGGATAACCAAATGAAAGTGAGGTATCATCCTTAGCTCCTACCTCTTGCATCCCTGGAAGGGGTCAAAAGTCAGATATACAAAAATTATAAATATAATGACATTTTCAAATAATTTCTGACCAGACTTTATATATGTGGTTGATGCAGGAAGAAGCATTATATGTGATGGACTTTACGTTATGATCCCTGGACCATTCTAATAATGGGGGTGGGGTGAGTACCACATTTTCTTCATGTTTTCTGACATAAAAAAATAATTACTTTTTTCTCTGTCTGAAAACATACCAAAATATTTTGTTCAGTGTCCATAAGCAAGCAAACAAAACTATCAAAATAATGTTTTTGACTGGTAGTTGTATCTGCTGATGTTTTTAGACTTTTATTTGTTCTACAGTTATAAAACAAGAGAGAGAGAGACTAATACTGCTTTTGGAAAGTGGAGGAATGGCATGCATATCATTGGAAATATCCTCATCAAGTTATCTGGATGATTCAAATAGCCTTGACAAGTTATATGTATAATTCAAATAGCCTTGACAAGTTATATGTATAATTCAAATAGCCTTGTCAAGTTATAGTGTGACTCAAATTATCCAAAATGGGGAGAACTGCTTTTCACTATTCATTAGCTAGCTGACACTGACACAGCCAATAACATGAAGATAAACCAGTTAAAACATGCAATCTTCTCACTTTGGAAACAAATTTTAATTTAAATATTAAAACAATATTTTACTAATCACTTGTAGGATTACTGATATAATCCATTACTTTTAGTGAAACTTTCCAGGAAGACGACATAAGGGTACATCTTTTTTTCCCTCCTTATTTACATTTAGATCACTAATCACTTGTTTTGATTTTTCTTCAGATGCTTTTCCTGATCGTATGATTACATTCAGTACCTGGCAAATCCAGTCCTTCCATGCTTTTCCTAGTCATAATACATTAGGACTACATCTAATACCAGGCGTATTCATTCATTCAGTGCTTTTCCTGGTCATAATACAGTAGGACTTCATTTAATACCTGGCATATTCAGTCATTCCATGCTTTTCCTGGTTTTAATACATTAGGAGTGCATCCAACATGACAGATCCAGTTCTTCCTTGCTAGTTCTTTCATGAGGTGGAACACAAAGCTCCAGACTGTTTTCTCTCCAGTCTCAGATCTAATACCTTGAAGCTTTTTCCCAGAATTGGAACAGTCTCAAAGAATGCTCATTTCTCAACCTCTCTCATTCCCAGTCTTGTGAAAAGCAACAGACCCAGAATGCCATCTACTCATGATGGCTCCCCTTCAAGGTGGAAAATAATGGCTCAGATATCTATTGAACTTGGCAGCAGAGATTTTTAGGAAGATCCTGCCTTCTTCCCACTTGTTCAACAACTGAGAATGCAGTGTTTCCATGCAATCCTGGAGTTGTTTAAAATGTATACCTGCCTCATATACAGCTGGTCCTCAAAAGAAACAATTCTGAGAATGAGCAGTAATCAGAGATGCTCCTGCAAGAAGTTCCACCACCTTGAAAGTTTATGATAGGAAATTGAGAGTTTTCTTTCTGGATATGATCAGAAACACCCCTCTTCCTTAAAAGCCACAGGACAACAAATACCATACATCTTCCTATGAACCTCCTAGGAAAAGAAATTAGCTTCAATTACAATTGAGTGCTACCATTCCATGATTTGTGACTGAGTTTCATATCATGAAAAGGAAGATATAGGCCAAAACAAAGAGCTCTCCATCCTTCTTGTGAACTTTGGAACTGGTCTGGACTAAAGGCTTTGGCCCTTCATCTGAAATTTAATCTTCTTTAAAGTCCAAAATGATTGAATAAAACAACCATTAAACCATTGCCTTGAGTCTTCATAGTTAACCTCTAACACAAAACCTGCATCCTAGTCTTTGTAGCTACAGCAGGCAGAATTAATGAGAGCCTTGTTGGTCAACCTGAACTATCTGCAGTTCATTCTTGATGGTTTGGTTTCAATCTTGACTGCCCATCATTGCTGAGAACAGGTTCTTGCTCATATGGAATCAGTTCCTTATCTTGAAACTGCTGTTTTTGTGGACCCATTGTCCAAGGGGCATCTACAGAATCCACTGAGAGCTCTGAAATGGTACCCAAAACAAGGCTTGGGCATTTGCCACCAGCATTGGATTTGAGCACCTCTGCTCCATAATAGACACTATACATGCAATGAGAAGGAGGTCAAAGTTGATACTTTCTAGTTTTTTCTTTTGATGCCTTGCATCCTAAAGATCATATGGGACATATGATTGCAGCGCAAAGGGCTGCCTTCCCAGGCTGTTTAACATCTTTCTAGCAATGAGTGTTACACTAGTTTCACTGGATTTGTGATAGTGACAGTTCTTTAAACCACATCCAAGCATAAACCATGTGCTAACCACAATGTTTATCTCACATGGCTCAAGGCTGATTCATGTATGTTAGAAGACCAAAGACAGTTACCTAGGTCTCTTGCTCATTCTTCTAGCATATTGTGATCAGGATGTGCATTTGAAGAAGAAACCAGATTTTATTGTACAAGATGTTTGTTTCATAATAGTTATCCAATCATAATACAGGCACATGCTCACAAACCATCTTTGCAGTTATGTCCCTGGAAAAGAGGTTCATCAGTTTGAATAGTATCTGACAGTTGATGGGCTTCAGAACCAATCTAGTGCCTGCATGGCCTTGTATAATCTTTGAATTCTTTGAAAAAGTCTTGGAATTTTAAAAAAGTGGGTTTTGATTTTCCAAGTGCTGTAATTTTTAAAATGGAACTAACTCAGTTAATTCAAAACCTGTTGAATTTTATCAGTACTATAAAAACCATACTGATCAAATGTAATTTAGAAAGAAAAGAGCTTTTTAATTTTTTTTTAAAAGAGCATAATATGATCAAATTGAGTTCGTGAAATAGTACAATATTGGTGATATGACTGGAAAATTGTTAAAGCTACGTTAAAAATCCAAATCTCACACACACACACACACACACACACACACACACACACACACACACACACACACACACACACACACACACACACACACACACACACACACACTATTGTTAGGCATGGTAACAAGTTGTGTCCATTTGCATTGATGGCGCTATAAATTAACTGATAGTGCCAAATGGCTGACCTAGCTCACACTTGACCAACATTATCATTAAAGAAGCATATTTTACTCTAAAATTTTGTTTTCACAGGGTATTGACTTGAGTTTAATAGTATGTGACCCATGCCTTTATGGAGGAGATGAAGGGACAGCTGTGCATCCTGTTGTTCGAGCCATTGAGAATCTAGCCAAAGTAGTGGACAGTGGTCAGGCTGATCAGGCAGAAGAATTTACACAAACAATCCAGGCTGAGTGTGATGTGGATCTGGCAAGGAGATGTTTAGCAGGAAAACATCATGCCTACCCTGTTTTAATAAAAGCTTTGCACAGTTTTAAATCCAACACTTCTCTTTTAACAGGGACTCTATCAGCTCTGTGTTCATTATCAAATGGACAACCTGATGTCTTGGATAGTGATGGAATATCATTGTTGATTCAGTTTCTGAAAGAATACAAGGATGAAGATGTAATAGAATTGACTGTGAGATTGATACGTCTGACATGCATTAAACATGAACGGAATAGACAAAGCTATGTGAAAGCTGGACTTGTTCAGGCATTAATTGAAACTTTAGACAATCACAAGAAATCAGCAAAAATTGTTAAAGAAGTTTCTTTTGCATTGAGAGTTTTGACATTTGATGATGATGTTAGAGTTCCATATGGTCAGGCACATGAAAATGCCAAGATGATTGTATTAGAAGGACATGCCTTGAAAGCTTTACTGGAGATCTGTAAAGGTTTGTATATAATCTTGTAATATATCTGGCTTTGCTTCAGAATTTTGAAAATAATTTTATATGACTTTTGTACCAGTTTTTGGGCTAATAAGAAATAAAGTCTAAGATAGCTGAAGTTCATTGGATATCTGTCAGTTTTGGCCACAAATATCCATGAACATCTTAAAATTGGTGTACAGTACTATGAATTTGTGTTCAGTTTTTAAACAACTGATTTCATATTACATCATCAATGTAAGCTATAGGGGGAAAGCTTAGAGCAGTGGCTATACATAAAAGACTATTACAAAAGCAATAAATGTTAGTCTCACACTGTTCCTTACTGTCATCTTCATTGTCCCACTGGTCTTTTTGTTAAAAATAAAAATAGCTGTAGCTTTTATTTGGGTCTCACTAAACGAGTTCATCACCCCAATAGTATTTACTTAGTCCATTAGTTTCTGTCTGCAGTTAGTTTCCAGTAGATAGCTTCATCAGGAGTAATTGGATTTAACCAAATTTAGTATGCAGCTGTACCTAGGGTGAATTCAGTTAAGTCATCATTTAGAGAACTTGTAGCACCTGATTGCCGATCCTTCTAAACTTTGGTGTTGTCAGTTGAACATTTGCAACACCTGATTGCCAGTCCTCCTAAACTTTGGTGTTGTCAGTTGAACATTTCCAAGAATTGTTAGATTTCAGTTAAATTTGCCATACAGTATTCTAATAAGGAGATCTTGAATGAGCTTGATTTCCAGTGTTCGACTGCTTATTTGAGATGATTTATTGCCCCTGTTTCTGCAGCATAGTTTTGCAGAGGACTCGGGGATTTGAAGCAAATTCAGTTTGCAGCTTTATTTTAACAAAACCTCAGATGTGTTTTTTTTTCTAATCAGCATTATTATTTAGAGGGTTTGTAAACTCAAATTTCCCACCCTCTTAAACCTTAAGTTTTTTGCAGCTTAACTCAAGATTTCTGGTTTTATGCTGCATTTGGTATGCAGCTTTTTAATCATATGACTTCAGCTGAGTGTTCTTTTCAGAGTTCTGTGACATCATTTTGAGAAGTTATGGTGTACAGATTTCTTCTTTAAATACATTACCCAATCATGGTACCTTAGGAGGACTATTGTTACCTTGCAAATCCAGCTCTCCCAGACAAAACTTTTAGCTAAAAAGAGCTTAAAGTTATCTGCCCACCTAGGTGGCAGTCAGACATAGTGATCTCCCCTTGATATATAGAATTGGTGGTAAACCCCATGAATATCTCAGCTATTATTTCGCTCGTGCCAAGAAGCATGGTTTCATGAGAGATCTTGCAAAAGTAGAATCAACTCTGATACAAGTTGGAGAAGTTCTCACTTCAAAAGGAAAGTGTACTCCATCTTTGTTTCCAACTTTTCCTTCTTTCTGCATTGAAAAAGTTCTACCTTTACAATTTTACCACACTTTGTTGTCTTCACACATTTAATTGCACTTAAGTACTTGCACGGGTAGCCTATGCAACTTCACAATAAGTTTATGCTGTACTTTTTAATTTATTTTGTGCAAGTCCCCCAAAACCTATTGAAAACTTTTCATATATGTATTATTCCACAACAGACTGCTCCGGTGGCCTAGTGGTTAGAGTGTCTGCCTCGGATGCAGGAGGGCGTGGGTTTGAACCCCGGCTGAGTCATATCAAAGACTTTAAAAAATGGTACTAACAGCTGCCTCGCTTGACGCTCAGCATGAAGAGGTTAGTGTTAGGTCTGGTCGGCCTGGTGTCAGGATAATGTGACTGCGTGGAACATCATGCTACATGTCTGTGGCATGATGCCCTAGTGCTAGACATCACTGTAAACTGTCACACTGCAGACATCTTAGCGATATGACTGAAAAATTGTTAAAGCCACATCAAAAATCTAAATCACACACACACAGACACATTCCGCATGAGCTGGCTAACTACAGGTGAGTTTTCTCTGCTAATACGTTTGGTGTCCGGATCCTCACACCTCACTGCATTTACATGTACAGGTTGTCCAGGAACCTGTCACAGGTAGTATGGTGAACTATTTTGGTTTTTACCTGGATGCTTCATAGCTTTACTAAATTTGTCTGCTATTTTCCTCGACACTCTTCGCCAGGTCCTTCTCAGGCAACTCGATACCTCAGTCTCACCTCATGCAAACAAAGACAACAATACTTGCTCTCAGGCTCCCTCTTCACTTCTTGATTTTACTGCGTCACATTATGACTCAGGCCTTCAGAGCTTCCATTTAAGAAGTTTTCTGCTTTTTTGTCACCTCCTCCTACTTTATCAACTACCAGGACCAGAGCTCTGGCATTGGTTGGTCTCATCACCAAAATGGAAGAATCCAACTTCGAATTATTTCACAGTCTGGCAGAATCACAGACATATTTATATCATCAATTACAAGACCCCAGCATCAAGTGTCTCTTTTTCTCACAAAAACGCCTTTGATCAAGTTTTTGATACCAGTTTCTACTATTGCCATACACCAGCTTTTCATTTGCATACCCCAACAGTTGACTTGGACATTGCAGCTTTGGGGATGTCAAAGCCATACTCATTTGTATGGATCAAACATCTATCAATGACACTCAACATTTTGTCAGCAATGCAGTAGTTGTGGGGTATATGTTGAATTTGGTATTGATGGCTATCTTCCAACAGGCAGAACAGAGATCATCATCTCATACTCCAAATTCCATGATACATGCATGGGAGTCAGTCTCCAGAATGGCCCAGGTCATGAACAGAGCTGCTCAATGTAATTTAGCCAAAGCCATCTTAGCAGCTGCAAGTTTATGATTGGTGGAACAAGATGCACTGCTTTTATCCTACACCTTCCTTAACCCAATAACCCCTGCTGCCTCTATAACTCGTCATACTTTCCCTTCCTCATCTCCTGAGTGCCACGATAACATGGCGCACTTTACCTAGCTTGTTTCCCGAGCGCCGAATCTGAGTGGCAGTATTAGTCTAGGCCTGTATCCTGCACGACGAGTTAAATCGGCACAAACCATTGGTTGATTTCAAGCCATTTTCTAATTATGCAGGTATTTTAACCAATAAAATTTTTGCATACATAGATAGAGCGAACATTGCCGAACAAAAGGAAAAAAATTTGATTTCAATAGCGGCAAAAATAGTGGAAATATTTAGATTAGAAAATGATGAAAATTATGAGAATCAGCCGCTGGGAGTAGAATTTTACTTTACAGACTCTGACGGAGTATTCACATGAGGTTAAGTTTGCAAGAAAGATGTCAAGAGGAGTTTCTACGTACATAAAATGGAATGAATTTCATGTGTTGATAGTATTAATTTTTCAGTGTGAATTCATAATGGATTTTTATGGATTATTCATGGCAAGAGAAACAAATTGGTAAGAAAATCATTTATTTTATCTTTATGCATCAGTTTTATTTCTGCATGTAGCATGAAATTTATACCATTATGTACGTAATTTTATTGAGAACTGCTGTGCCAGATTTTAGCTTAAATGAAGGAACATAAATAAGAAAATAACATTTATTGCAAGTAGCACCCTCGGTAAAAATATGCAAGCCAAGTACTCTCAGCAAGTCTCAGGGATTCAGGGATACAGGCACTGGTAAGGCTGACACTGCTCTAGGTGATCTCTCTGCACATATGCTGTAGGGGAATGCCTAGCTATTTGGCTCAGGGGTTAATGAGTTAAGGACCATCATAATGCCAAGCTATGATCTCTACCATTATCCTCTAATCTACTTTTTAACAACCAGATCCACTAAGTATGCAAACAAGACACTAAGGAGGCAGTTTTTCCTGTCCTTCAACTGCAACACTGATACATGACTCTTTTGGGAAACCAACATAAGGAACCAGGGGACATGACTTGAACACAAACCTCTGACAAGTTGTCCTATCATGGTTCTTCATGTTGGACAAAAGACAGAAGTAGCGATTGCTAACATCAAAGTTTCTTAACATGACCGCCTCTATCTCACCAGAAAATGACATCGTCTCCATGCCGCCCTTCCAAAAGATCCTGGTAGGAGGAAGGCTTCAATTCTTTGCTGCTAAATGAGACAAGTTTTTGCCATGATCATCATTGGACCTGACAAGTGGTTTCCGAGGGATTCTGCATCACTTTTAAACTCCTCTTCTATCCAGAGTCTCATCAGCTACAAACATTCCAACATATCCATTCAAAGCCACCACTTTTGCAGCAAGAAATAAACAACCTTCTTCAGAAAATGAAATATAAATTGTTCAAAATATAAACCCCTGGGATTTTATTCCAGACTTTTCTTGGTCCCAAAGGCAAATGGCACTTAATGCCCTGTCATCGACTTAAGCACCCTCAATCATTCATTCGCACTTCTTGGTTCTTGACAGAAACACCATGGTGCATTTGGATTGCCATTTCAAGAGGGAGACTTCACAATCAGCATGGACTCATCTGATGAACTGTGTTATGACATATGTCTTAACCATCTCCAAGGCAGCAACATAAAGTTACCTGGATGACTCTGCAAAAACATCAGGTGAGTTATATATTAGAACACAATATGATAACCCTTGTTACACTACTTACAATCTGGGTTTCCTTGTCAACAAGGACAAATCTGACCTAGTATCATCTCAACAATTTGTTCATCTAGGTACGGAATTCAACACACAGGTAAACAGAGTACATCTCCCACAGGAACAGGCATTGAAAATCAGAACCATGGTGACTTCGTTACTCTCAAGGGAATCTCTGTCTGCATGGGAATTCCTCGACTTCTAGGTTTGCTCAACATGGCATTGGATCCATCCGTTACAAATGATTCCTTTATCCAAACAGAGGCCAAAGTTTGCCCACTGGACCAACCTCACCCCATATGCACAAATATGACTTACCATCTGCAGACTTGGAGTGACCTAACTTTGCTCACAGCTGGTATACTGCTAGTACAACCACAAGAGATCACAGTCTGTACAGATGAAAGTACAGAAGGCTGGGGGGGGGGTACACCTACTACCATCTTTTTGGGAAGCCATTAGAGTGTTGTCACCACAGGACTGGCATCTACATATCAATATCCTTGACATGAAGGCCATTTTGAAAACCTTTCGCTAATGGCAGGAACTTTTAATTAGAATGGGAGTCCTCATTCTATCCAACAACTCTATGGTGGTGACTTATCTCAAATGGCTAGACGGAATCAAGTTAGCAGTCCTTTGCATACTGTTGTGGGACTTTCTAAATTGGGGTCATCAACAAACAAATCCACATTCAAGTTCGTCATATTCCTGGATGTCTAAACGTAATAGATTCTTTGTCCCAGGACAGTCAGCTTATACAGATGGTATGGTCTTTCTATTCCTTGCTCAGATATGCACCTGATGAGATCGACCATTGGTGGATGTGTTTGAGACAAGGTGGAATAGCAAGCTCCCAACCTTTTTCTCCATAGTCCCAGATCCCAAAGCCTGGGCAGTTGATGCACTATCCATGAATTGGAATGGCCTGGATGCATATGCCTACCCTCCAACACCTCTGATTGCAAAGGTGATACATAAAGCAAGAGAATCCGAGTGTTGCTCATCTTCATTGCACCACTCAGATGGGAGAAGTAGCAGATCAGTGACCTCATCAATCTCACAATGGAAATTCCATGGAAAATAGAGAATTTCCCTCTTTTACTCAAACAACCACAATGGCAGTTGTTTCACCCCAACCCAGACATACTGAACTGGCATGTCTGGATCATATTAAACAGGTCCTGAGAAATAAATGTTTCTCATAACCAGTCATGAAGAGAATTGCTCAAGCAAGAAGGCCCACCACTCTGAAAACGTAATAAGGCAAATGGAAAATTATTACACAAGAATACATTATATCACTACAGGCACCTATACCAGCAATAGGTAACTTCCTTCTCTGGCTCTTCAGTGAGAAAAAGTAAGCACCAAGCACAATCAAAGGTTACTGCTTCATGATCGCTTACACCTTTTGTCATCAAAATGTTGGCTCTGGACTGGGTACTGAACTTGCTGAACAAAATACCATTTGAAAGTCATCTTTGGCTCACCCTTCATACAAGAACTGCTTCCTTATCACATCAGCGACAGTTGGCAGCATCAGTGAAACAGGGGACCCAAATTACATGCAGTTCCGACAAGATGGGTCATTTTCACTTACAACAGTTCCCTCTTTCATTGCCAAAATCTGGCTTCTGTTCATGGGCAACCAGACCTTAGTATTGAAATCATTGTCAACTCTGGACGCTTCCACTCAAGGCCACCTGCAGGTACGAGCCTTGAAGTGGTATCTTAAAAAGACAGAGCCATTGCATCGAGGAAAATCATACCTATTTTTACCTCTCAAACAGGGACAGGACAATATAACAGCACAGACCCTTTCATCCTGGACTAAGTGGGTTATTTTCTCTGCCTATCGAGAAGTAACTTCAACTCAGATTATTTGCACATTTTGGCTCACAAGATTAGAGCAGTTGCTGCAAGCATTGCTTTTGATCGGTACTGTTCTCTACATGATATTACCTGGTATCCATGCTGTGAGATGGAGATCTGATTCCACATTCTCCAGTTTTTACATTGGAGATCTTTCATCTCAAAGGGCTCAACTTGATCTGGTGGGACTTATAGCCATGGTGCGACAGGTCACTTTTTCAGGTCGCTCAATAGCTTCATAAGACTCGTCTTCACGACTTCCGTTGGATTTGTCGGAGGCAAAATTTTCCCTTTACGAAGCCGCTTCCCATCAGTTGGAGTCTTCTCCAGTTGGGTTACCTAGAAGCTGTCTCACATACCTTAGGGAACCGGAGGTAGCATCTTGGAGAGTAGGGGATGTATCTCCCTCCACCTCTCATCTATTGTCCAAAGGTATTATGATTGGCTAAGATATTTAAAGAAGCAAATAAATTTTTCTAATAAAATATGTTTCTTCGAGAATACTTACCCAATCATAATACAGATACACCTTCCCAACCTCCCCCCGGTTACATCCATATACAGAGCATGCCTTATGATCCAGTAGTAACTGAAATATTCGTGGATTTTGCAGCTAATCCCTATGTCAGTGGGACATCATTCTGGCCAACTGCCACCTAGGTGGGCAGATAACTTTAATCTTCTTTTAACTAAAAATTTTATCTGGGAGGGCTTGATGTGTGTGTTAGTAGTTTTCCTAAGGTACTATGATTGGACAAGTATTTGCAAAGAAACATATTTTACTATAAATAATTAGTTTCCCAATGTCCTAAACTTTGGTTTCCACAGCATAACTTTCACATGGCTCTTGGATTTTAACCAGACACATGATTTCTAGCAGGGATCTTGACTTAATTTGATTTTACTTTCTATGAAAGGATGCAGGTTCAGATCTTACCATCAGATGAGGCTGGGTTGACTACTATGGCATGACATTATGCCACTATACACCAAACCAAAAACAAACTGAACCTAATTACTGGATAAACCCACATTTATTCTACACAGTTCCACTGTCAAAGCCCAACTGAGCAAATATTAATGAACAGACTCCCTTTGCAGTACACCATTGCCAATAATTTCAGTTTGCATCAGTTAAAAATTAAGAATATGTGAACAGTTTTTTTGCATCTAGTTTTTTTAGTGGACTAACATCTGAAGTACTCAGTGGGTCAGGAGATCAAAGGTTAAGGTCATGTGGACTAACTTTTGTCACTGTTGATAGAGCTAAACGTATGTTATCCTTCTGCATCCCAAAAATAGAGAAAGGTACTGGTAGTATCAGGATTAATTAGCTGCTTAAGTCAGATTCATTCTTAAAAATTTGCTTGTAATGATTTTAACAATGCAGTTCTTGTTAAATGCAGTTCTCATTACAGATGGACCAGATAAGATGTTTCAGTATGTTTGTTGGAAACAGATGTATGCTTAATGCACCGTATGTGATATGTAAACAGTATGTGATAATATAAGCAGTATGCAATATGTAAGCAGTATGTGATATGTAAGCAGTATGTTATTATGTAAACAGTATGTTATGTAAGCAGTATGTTATTATGTAAGCATTATGTTATTATGTAAGCAGTATGTGATATGTAAGCAGTATGTTATGTAAGCAGTATGTGATAATGTAAACAGTATATGATATGTAAGCAGTATGTTGTTATGTAAGCAGTATGTTATGTAAGCAGTATGTTATTTTATAAGCAGTATGTTATTATGTAAGCAGTTGTGATGTGTAAGCACTATGTTATGTTACCATTATGATGATGCATGTTACATGCTAGAAACTTGGGAAATGTAATTATAACACAAGTCTCCTAATAAACTATGAAAAGGAAATATATACACAAGACATCCTGTGATAAATCTGAAGAAAAACAAACAAGACAGAGGAAGACAACCAAAGGTATACAAAACTAGTTCAAATTATTGCACATTTACAGTGTGGCTCCACAGTCTTTATGCTTCAGATTATGATTGTAGTAAAAGCAATACCAAGGGTCATGCTACCAGGCAAAATGGGCGACTAAATCGCCTAAAAAGTGTAAACTTCACCTTCTTCTGTTAGGAAAGCGAAAATGACTTCACCCTGTGATTGTTTTAGAGGTACATCGGCTGACCATACTTTATGAGATGCCCCCTTGCCTTGGCCAGCCTGGGTTAGTTCTAGTGTTGTGTTGTAGCGAAATGTTTTCATCAAGCCATCAGTGGCTAGGCTTTGTTTTTTATATCAATTACGCTGACAAACAAAATATTGCACATTCACAGGCATGTGTTTTGATAGCTGATTGACCATTAACCCTTTCCCAAGTAAGTTAGCAACTATCACTGCCTGATTTCGGCATGTTATCCTTTGATGATAAAAACATACAAACTTGTGTTTCGAAACTTTAACAATAGAATGTAAATAATGGCGGACATTGCTGTGTCTGGGAAGCACCAGTTTATTAGATTGTCTGTTTTTGCCAATTATCGCGCAGATATATTCAGAAAAATATACAATTCGTAGAAAGCAAAGCCTAGGTATTATGTGATTTAAGATTTAATTGTAAAATGCAATTATGTTGGTCAGAAATGCATGGAACAATGCTGTCTTGTGGAATTTGTGAGAAGCATTGTAAGGTCAAAGTTGTTTTCTGACTTGACTCCTATTTGTGAAAATACGGAAAAAAGCAGTCAAGCAGATACAGTTTAACCAATGCCTAAAATTACTACAAGTACGTAGACAAATAAATAAACCATAAATTTGCAATTTGTAATGTAGCTATATAAAGTGAGTGGTTTACATTACTAAAACCCCTCCTAAAAATAGATGCGCTCACATCTGTATTGATTTGGTTGGAAAGAAGGGTTTAGTTCATATACCAGCTACAAAGGAGTCATGTCTGTAATTTTATGGATTTTAGTGTGTTACGTATGAATAGTTACAATAATGTTTTATCTGCAGCAAATAAAAGAGGGTGAACAGTATGATCTACAAACACGTGTGCATTGGCCCTCATGTACATGTACATGGGTTGTTTGAAATGTGTTCAGAAATCTTTGAAAATGCCATTATTGTGAACTTTTAGAAATTATGAAAAGAAAATTTTTAAAAAAAAATTGATCAAAGGTAGTTGATTAAGCATTTTTACTAACTTGCAATTACAATAATTAATCTGGTTACTCAGTTAAAATTTGTTACAGTTAGTTTCTGTTATTCTCTTTTAGAGTAATTGGCCAAAATAACTTTAATAAATTTTTTACTTGAAAATAAAGTATTGCTTAAATCCAGTGTTAAATGCAAATATGAATACTGGGAAATAGAGGGCATAATTCAAGTAAGAGAACACAAATTATGTGTGTGTGTGTATATATATATATACAACAGACAGAATGGAAAGTGCTATCACTGGATTCTATAGAAGAATGCTTGATAATAGTAGGCAGAATTAATATTTTAATATAAATAACACTATCATACAGGTTAGAGAATTTTTAATTCGTATTCTACGGAGATTTGAACCCAGGTCCATAGTGTTTTTTTTTTGTTTTGCATCCACCTCTCCCCGATGAGCTCTCACTTCTACATGTTCTGTCCAAAAGGAAACGCCATATCCCCCTAAAATTCAAGTCTAGATTGACACCTGCAATACAGGAAAAACATTTCACACAGAAAGATATGCTTGACTTGAAGTGGGAGAAATTATATAATCTTCCAGAAAATGTTTTTCACAGGTTTTTAAATGTACCATGTAAAATTACTTTAAAAACATTATTTGCTGTTAAGTTCCATGTAATTATGTTTATTTTAGGGCACACATATTGCAGAACTTTGTGCAGTAAATTCCACAGCTGCAGTCTGCAAAACCATGTTTTGATATAAAATATTTCAGAGTATACGGAAGATAAAGGTATACAAGGGGAGCTGTTCTCCACACTGGGTAAACTGGTTGTAAGAGATGAGTTCTGCAAAGAAGTTATGGATCTTGGGGGCCTGGATCTCATCTTAAAGTCATTCCAGCAAAATGTAAAGGACAAGGTAGGTAAGAAGGGAGTGCTACAAAGGAAAGAAAGTTACAGTAAAATGTGAGAAGAGTTTTGGGAATTAAAATCAGACTTTATTTGTTTATCATCACTAGCACAGCAAATTTGATTGAATATTGATCATTCCAAGGTCACAAGGTCACAGGTGTAAGTTTAGAATTGTATTAGTTTAGAATTGTATTTAATGTGGAGGAAACTGGCTTCACTAGTGTAGAGACATGGAGACATTCAATACTATGCACAGAAATCACTATTTCTTGATGTGTATGTTTTTGGATGGATTTTTTGTGGTTTTGCTACAATGCTTAAGTTAAAGTCACATTGAACTTTGCTGTGGACACCAATGTTGCTTTTCACTAAACCATGAAATATGCTGTGGACAGCCAATGTTATTTTTCACTAAACCATGAGCTGCTGTGAACACCAATGCTATTTTTTGCTAAACCTTGAAAATTGTTAGCCTGGAAAATAAATATTTCATATAATAATATTGAGTAATATCTCTTACAGGACAAAGTTTTATATTTCATTTAAGTTTTAAGGTCTTAAGTTGCTGTTGCTTTCTCATATGCTCCTTAGCTTGAGACATAGAATCATGAACACTTGTATTACCTATGAAAGGCACCCTGTATAGCATCATGTTTACACATTCTTTCTGTACTTCAGCAGTCCAGTATTCAGTACCTGTATACAGTTTACCCAAGGGTCAGAGCTTGTCTAACTCCCTCCAGGTTGTTATGTTATCAGGCCAGTTTTTGTATCTAAAATAAAATCATTGTTTAGATTTATGGAATGATGTCGTGTAGAAATAAGTCATACATGGTTGGTTTTTGGCCACCTTTTGCCATAGCACTAGGAATGACTTTATCCATGGGCTCAAACTCTTTCTGCAGATCTACCAGTCTTATCCCTATAATAAAAATCTCTCCAAGCCATCACTTGAAAAGTTGAGAGAAATATTTTAAAAATATATAAAATTTAAACTTGTATACAAGTTGTATCATTCATCACATTGTATGAATCACGTTGTGCTCATTGATAAATGTCAAGATTTTTATTATATTGTGAATGAGAATTATGAACTTTGTTGATGCCTTTCAGGGCATTGTGCGTCAAGCTCTGTTTGTACTGAAAGCACTTGCTGGGAATGATGATATCAAGGATGCTATAGTAATAGCAGGAGGGATAGAGCTTATTTTGTTTGCCCTTGTGCAGCATCAATCTCATTCGTCAATAGCAGAGATAGGATGTGCAACAATAGCAATGCTAACCCTGAGAAAGCCAGATCACTGTGTAAGAGTTATGGAGAACTCTGGACATGAGGTCATCCTGCAGGCAATGAAAATACACATAGATAAAGAAGGAGTTCTGGTAATTTTAGCTTGGTTAGTCATAGACCAGAAGAGCTTATGTAATGGTCTTTCGTCCCTTTTCCATCCATTGTCTGATGTTCCTCTGTCATGTAGCGCAAGTTTGTTATTGCTACTTCTCATAAAATATGTGAAAGATTACTATGAAGCATTGCATGCACAGTCATCCCATTATCTGGTTGATTCTAAATAAAAATTGTGCTACTTGGACAGCCAGTATGGCCACCACAGGAGCTAGATTTAAAAAATGTTGTTATTGCTACTTCTCCAAATGGATGGTGGTATCTTCGAGATTTCACTAAAGGACTTCTTACGATGTTTAGTTGGTCGTGAATGAAATGGTGCTGAACTAACGTCCAATATGGCCACGACAGCAGCCATCTTGAAAATCTTGTTATTGTTACACTTCCTGAATGGAAGGTCATATGACATGGAGTTTTCACCAAAAGACTTTTCTTATTTATTATTGGTCCTTAATAAAATTGGTGCCAATCAAATGTCTAATATGGCAACCACAGTGGCCATCTTGAAAATCTTGTTCTCACTACTCTTGAGTGGATGGTCATATCAACATGGGATTTTCGCTACAACTTCTTATAATATCTAGTTGGTCCTAAATGAGAGTGGTATTGATCTGACATCCAGTATGGTTACAATTGCAGTCATCTTCAAAATCTTGTTATTACTACTTCTCCAGAATGGAAATCTAAATTGTCACCAGAAGAGTTCTTATGTCATCTGTTTGGTTCTAAGTGAAAATGATACCAATCTTATGTCTAATATGGCCACTAAAGCATCATCTTGTAAATGTTTTTGTTGCTACAGCTCCTGAATCGATGGTCATATCAGCATGGGGTTGGCACTAAAGGACTTCATATAATGTCTAGACTTCTTATAATGTCTGATTGGTCCTAAATGGTGCTGTCCAATTTGGCCATCACAGTAGCCATCCTAAAAATCTGATCAGTGCCACTCTTTCTTAACAGAAAGTCGTATTTACATGTTTTCACTAGAAGCCTTGTTATGACGTCTACATGGTCTTAAATGAAGATGGTTGCCACTTGTTTATTCATTATGGCTGCCAATGCTGCCATCTTGATCATCTTGTTGTTGCTAGTTCTTCAAAATGGATGGTTCCATCAGCATGGTCTTTTTATTAAAAGACTTCATACAGTGTCTAGTTTGTCCTGAATTAAAACGATGCTTCTCAGGTATCCAGTTTGGCCACCAAATTGGCCATCTTGAAAATCTTGTTTACACTGCATGCAAATGAATGATTGATAATGATCATATCAGCATGGGGTTTCCACTAAATTACTTTTTATGGTATCTAGTTGGTTGTAAATGCAAATGGTGCCAATCTGACTGCCAATATAGCGACAATGGCCATCTGAACAATCTTATAACCATTTCTCCTAGATGACTGGTCATATCGACGTTCTACTTTCACCAGAAGACTTATAATGTTTAGTTAATCTGAAAGGCAAGCATCTAATATCCAATATGGCCACCATGTCAGCCATCTTGAAAATCTTGTTAGTGTTACTCTTCCAAAACAGATATATGAGCATGGCATTTTCACCTGAAGACTTTTTACAAAGTAAATTAAAATGGTGCCAATCGCAAATCCAATATGGCCACCATTCTGGCTATCTTGAAAATCTTGTTAATGCTACTATTCTTACTGGGAAAGTCATGGGGTTTTCATCCTGTGGTGTCTATTTGGTGGTAAATGAAAATGATGCAAATTGATCCTCATGGTGACAGTCCTGAAAATATTATCTCTGCTCCTCCGAAACAATCAACATGAGGTTTGCACCAACAGACTTCTTTTGATGCAAATTTGGTCCTAAACGAAAGAGGTGCCAGTCATGCATCAAATATGACTGCCACTACAGCTGTCATGAAAATCTTGCTAATGCAACTTCATTCAGAATAGCTGGTTATACTGACATGGGTTTTTGACCAAAAGACTTCAGATGATGTCTGCTTGATTCTAAATGAAAATGGTGCCAGTCTGAAATCCAGTATGGCCACTGCATCAGCTAATATGAAACTCTTCTTATATCTGAAGAATATGAGAAATGCTTTCAACATTCTGCAGGTAAATAGAAGAAATGGTATTATCTTGAATATGTGGAAATTCTTTTCACCCAGTAGAATGTCAGTCCCTTTGAGGGACTTTTTGTTGCTGAATATGTTGTTAATATTTGAAGTTTGCTGTTGTATTGTGATGCATTTCACTGTTGATAAGTGCATATAGAAATAAGCACATCTGACCTTAAGTCTTTTAAAAAATAATGTACATGCTACATAATGTAAGCAGGATTATATGCCTAGCAAATAAAAATAAAAGACCTAAGTTTAAGAAATCGAGTTCATATTGTTCATTTGTTGAAGTCTTATATTGTTATTTTGACAAAGGGATGTATTATCAGTATATTTTTTTTTAGGTCACCTGTGCTAAGTGTGATAGAGTTTACGCTGTACTGCTAGTATCATATGTTGGCATTATGGTACACTTTATATGTTTTAAAGCAAGTATATGTGCAGAGAGCTTTGCTGTCCTCATGTTGAACCATTTCTTGTTTTATTACATATCAATAATTCTCAGAAAGAACAATATAGTATTGTTGTTTCTTCTTCAGAAACAAGGCTGCATGGCCCTGAGAAACATTGTTGCAAGAGCAACAGAATACTGTGCTCCTATCTTGGAATCAGGGGCTGAATCTCTCATCAACCAAGCCCGAAAATACAAGTCATGTGATGATGAAGCTAAAGCAGCCCTTAGGGACCTTGGTTGTCATGTGGAGCTTAAAGAACTCTGGACAGGAGAAAAGGGCTCACTTGTTCAGTGATTGTAGCTTGTTCTAGCAGTATCCATTTGTAACAGATATGTTGTTTCTATGTGCTTGTATGATAATTGTTTGTTGTTTCATTGGTTAATATGCTTTTCATGCGAGTGCTTCAAGGGCATTTTGATTTGCTTACATCTTTGACTATCTAGTTGTCACAATTTAGCACAGACCATTAGACAAAAGATAAACATTTCTTGGCTACTTTACATGCATATGTGAAAAAAACAACACTGGTTGAATTTTCCTACCATTTATCAGATTTGTTTTAAGTCTTTGCCCACTTGACCAAAGCAAATGAAGTTTAAGACATGTTTATATGCATATATGTAAAAGACATGATGAGGTTTGTGTGCCATTTAGATAAATTTTGAAAGTTGTATCAATTTTTTTAACTTTTTGGATTTGAAAATTCAGTTAGAAAGAGTTCTTACAAGCATAATAGCAGAAAAAAACCTTTTGTAATATAATAGATATGAGATCAGTAGATGCATTCACTTAGATATGTAAATGGCCTTATTACAATGTAATGTCATTGAAATGATTTGTAAAATGAAACACTTTATGGATTATTGGAGTGAAAATGTTGTTAATGTTGTTATGCTTAAGCAAGACAAGCAAAATTTGGTTTGCACTTTCTCTGCAAATGTAGTTGATCTGATGTTGCCTTCATGCCATTTAAATGATTTATGTGACTCGTTTTTCATTTCTTTCTGGATTCTGTTACAATAACTGATACCATTATTAAACATTTGTAAGCAATGTTGTGGCTTTTTATTTATTTTGTTGCAATACTCTGAGGATTTATTAGAGTTGTGTCCCTTTCGATTCTATCTACGTGCTATTTCTGATCATAAATACAAGTATCCATTCTGTCCGAGTTATTGTTTTTTTCTTTCTACTTGCATCTCTAATTCATACTGAGAGAGGTGGAGAACCAGGACATATAGAACCTATATATACAAAAATTTCTTCTCATATACTTCCTACATCACTCGCCTTTAAACAGACCAAACTGGTTGTAACTATTAAAGGGATTTCTTCAAGAAATATTAGACTGCAAGATACTCAAGCTCAGTGACATAACGATGATGAGGAAGAGCTACATTTATTTTGCTCCAGACTTTTTCCCCTTCACCATGACAATGTAGAGACATGGTTTTTTCCTTGTGCATCCACATATACACACGTTCGTTGAGTTTTGTGGTTAGGTAATTTAAGGCACTGTAGAGGGATGTATCTGTGTTCCGTGACAACAATTCTTGTCTTTCTTTAAAACTATACCATGTGGAATCCGTTATGGAAATTTGTAATTCTATAATACAATGTGACATTCAGTATGGACAATTCTAATTTTATTATACTATGTGGCATCTGATCTAGAAAATTATATCATGTGAAATTCTTATTTTATCATGTTGCATTCAATATGAAAAATTATGATTTTATAACACTATGCACATCCACTATGGAAAATTGTAATTATATTGTATCATGTGGCAATCAATGTGGAAAATCATAACTATATTATGTGGCATATAGTATGGAAAGTTATATCTTGTTGCATCCAGTATAGAAAATTATATCATGTGGCAGTGTGGAAAATGATAATTATGCCATGTGGTATATAGTACAGAAAGTTGTATCATGTGGCATCCAGTGTGGAAAATCATAATTTTATTATATAATATGGCATAGAGTGTGGAAAATTATAATGTGTGGCATACAGTGTGAAAAATTATCATGTGGCAGAGAGTGTGGAAAATTTAAATTATATGCTGTGGCATATTGTATGGAAAGTTGTATCATGTGGCATCCAGTGTGGAAAATCATAATTTTATTGTACAATGTGGCATCCAGTGTAGAAAATTATAATTATGTGGCATCCAGTGTGAAAAATTATAATTATGTGGCATCCAGTATGATAAATTGTAATTATATGGCATATAGTATGGAAAGTTGCACACAGTGTGGAAAATTATCATGTGGCATCCAGTGTGGAAAATTATATGTGGCATACAGTGTGGACATTTATCTTGTGGGAGTCAGTGTGGAAAATTGTAATTATATCGTGTGGCATATAGTATGGAAAGTTGTATCATGTGGCATCCAGTGTGGAAAATTATAATTTTATTATATATCCAGTGTGGAAAATTATAATTTTATTATATAATATGGCATCCAGTGTTGAAAACTATATCGTGTGACTTCTAGTATGGAAATTTTTATCATGTGGCATCAAGTATATAAAATTCTATCATGTGGCATCCAGTATGGAAAAATATATTATACTTTTCTGCAAAGCATATATTATTCTCAATGTTATAAAGGAAAAAATAATCCAGTGAAGTACACAAAATTAAAATCCAAATTACAGCCATTGTTAGAATAAAGAAAGCATGCAGAATTATATAATATTTATCTTGGGGGCTCTGATTTATTTTTAATATCAAATTCATTTTGATATTTTTCCATAATTGGTTACTCGTATTCTATGCTAATATAAATGCCATGCCTGTTTGATAATTTCTCATACTGTTTGAAATAGGGAGATTTGAAATCAGAATAGTTTCTTCGTGCTCAGAAAAGTGTAGGACCATTTGACTTGATCCTGGATTAACCTAGAATTTACTTATGCAGGTATCAGCCAGGCATAGAGTTCCATAGCTCAAATCAACCTAGAATACACTCTAATGCTGGGATCAGCCTAGCATATTTTCTGCTTAAGCTGGGATCATCCCAGAATACACTCAAATGAGGGGATCAGCCTAGCACTATTTCTGTTTAATTTGCCCAGAATACAATCTAATGCTGGGATCAGCCAAGCAGTTTCTATTGGATCTGGGATCATGCCCAGTATTCACTCTTATGCTGGGACCAGCCAAGAACAAACTGGGAATCATCATAGTCATGTACAGTGTTTAATTTAAATTCCAACTCATGAGTATCCCCCATTGAAAGAGCCACATTAAATATTTTGTGTTCTTTCTTTTATTGGAGAAATTTATAGTTTAACAGTGTTGCCAAGTTATAGATGAAAACAAGGGGTTTACATCAGTGATCAAATAATATTATTAGTTTAATTTTGGTAGTCACAAAAATAATGTTTCTAATCAACCAAATTAGGTTCTTCTGTGATTTTATTTCTGCTGCCTGTCAAGTAATTAGTCTCTCAGGTTCAAGCCAAGGTAGGTTTGGAATCACTGATATTATTAATTTACTATATTATTCATTTTTCTAATCAAAGTAGGATATTTATCATTGTGATAATTTGTGATTATGTTAGTTTTTCTGGTGTTTATCCTTTGTCATGATTGTACTGCAAGAAATGAATCTTTAGATCTCTTTTCCAGTATTTTTGTTTCTTGTAAAAGTTTTCACATGTTGATATATTTATTGTTTTCTAAACAAGTGATGTGGTTATTATAGTTACTGGGTGTTTTGGTGGAATTAAAAGCAAGATGGTTTCATTTTCTTCTTCATATTTTATTAAATGCAAGGAAATTGCTCATTATTTCAGTACAAAATATGCAAAATCAACATTCAAGTAATAAATGCTATCAATGACCAATATGTATTGATACATATCACAATATATACATGCCCTATTGCAATATATTGCAATACATTTTTTCCTGGCAATACTCACCCCTTCATACTAGGAATGTTTTTTTTCCAACTCCACAACAAAGTTTTTTTGTCATATTTTTTTAATGCAATTTTTAACCAAATTGTTTTTGAAAATTGTGCATAGTTATAAGGTATGTCTTCGATAATCATGCACATAACTCTTCTGCACATCTATATCTCAATCATGTGAATTGAACATAGATTTTTTTAAGGCAATTTTCGTTGTTTCTTTAGCTAAAAATATGACTTAATGATTAATATTCCCACTATGGTGGCTATGTTGAAAATATTATCTTTACTCCTCCCAAATGGATGGGTATATCAGCATGGGGTTTTCACCAGTTGACTCCTTATTTTACCTAGTTGGTCCTAAATGAAAATGATACCAGTTGTAATCCAGTTTGGCTTCCAAGATAGCCATCATGTAAATCTTGTTGTCACCAATCTCACTGAATGGATAGTCATCAGAACATTGGGTTTTTATCAAAATTCTAATGTCTACTATGCCCTAAATGAATACTGGACCAATCTGACATCAAATATGTCTACCACAGCAGCTTATTTGAAAATTCTTTATCACTGATAAATATCAGAGATGGTTTCAACACTACCCTGAATTCCTGGAAATTCTTTTCTCCCAGTAGAGTGTTTTAATTGTGGCTGCATATGAAACTTCCTCATTTAATATCCTGCATTTTGTTTTTGGAGACAAAAGGATGAAAATACAAGTATAGTTTTCTGCAGTCATGAGCAGTTCATGCACTGCCATTCTCTCTCAAATCATTACAGTAAATTGGTATCTTGTATTTTCATTAATAAAATCAGGAATTATAGATAATGAAGTTCTTTTCTTGCATGCAACCAACCTCCTGTAGCATCTGATTTTTCATAGTCTTTTGCTATTCATTCCTTCTGCAATTCCTGTGGTTTAATTTTACATTTTTTTTCTGCGGTGGTTTTTCAAATGGTGAACATCTAATTGTATCTTAGTATCTTGCAGGCAGTTTACAATGACTGCTGACAACCAACTCTCTCTCTCTCTCTCTCTCTCTGACATGCAAATAATACATTACCAAGTATACAATAAACAAGTAAGAGCTTCATCAGATTTTTTGGTAAAGACACACTTGGATACATTGTATATAATGCATTATCTGTAATACAATCACCTGGTTATTCACCCAAAGAACAGTAAATTTTAGTTTAGAGTCTTGAAACAAATGTTCAAGATTTTTTTAAAAATCAATTTTGTAGGAAAATTAATTTGTCCTAAAAATTTGTTTTCAGGTGTGTAAAGGATTCAACATTGTACAATTTTGCTGTATATCTAATATATCAGTCCTCATTTTACTGCCCTGAATAAGAGTTTTGTGACAAGACTTTAAGAATGAAAGCAAAAGTTTTCTGGCTTATCTGATCATATGTTCAGTTAGAGAAAATAACTATACCATATACTCTTCAAGGCAATTTTTTCTTTTAACAGCGCTGTTAATGTTTTTGATCATATCAAACAAAGGAAAAAGTAGCCAAGTGCCTTTCCCAATGACACCTAGGTAATTGGCATGGATTGGCCTAAGTGTGGATCAAGTCTGTGGTGTCTAAATTGTGAATTGTTTTACCCACTGAACATCCATGGCCCCTCATATAAGTTGAATGTAACAGCAAAAGCAAAGTAGACCCTGATCTGCCATTGATTATTTTAGCTCTGTTGTTCTACCAATTTATTGTAAAAGAGTTGCAAAGATTCTGATCTGCCACTGCATTATGCTCCATTCATGTAATATTAAACTCTGAAATCCAAACATTTTACCCAAAGTTAAGTATAAACACTTAAAGTGGATGGCCTATAATGTTGTATGTTAGACTTCTAAATATACACACTTAAAGGTCAATGCTTAGTATAAAATAATATAATAATGCAGTGTGCCAAACCTCTAATTGTATGCATTTGAAGGTCAATGTCTATATTGTATGCCAAACCTCTATATGTATGCATTTGAAGGTCAATATCTATAATGTTGTATGCCAAACCTCTAAAAGTATACATTTGAAGGTCAGTGTCTACAATGTTGTATGCCAAATTTCAAAATGTTTGCATTTGAAGGTCAGTATCTACAATGTTGTATGCCAAACCTCAAAATGTATGCATTTGAAGGTCAGTCTCTACAATGTTGTATGCCAAACCTCTAAATGTATGCATCTGAAGGTCAGTGTCTACAATGTTGTATGCCAAACCTCCAAATGTAAGCATTTGAAGGTCAGAATCTACAATGTTTATGCCAAACCTCTAAATGTATGCATCTGAAGGTCAGTGTCTACAATGTTGTATGCCAAACCTCTAAATGTATGCATCTGAAGGTCAGTATCTACAATGTTGTATGCCAAACCTCCAAATGTAAGCATTTGAAGGTCAGTATCTACAATTTTGTATGCCAAACCTCCAAATGTATGCATTTGAAGGTCAGTATCTATAATGTTGTATGCCAAACCTCTAAATGTATGTATTTGAAGGTCATTATCTATAATATTATATGCCAAACATCAAAATGTATGCATTTGAAGGTCAGTATCTACAATGTTGTAGGGGCCCCGAGTGGCCGAGTGGTCTAAAGCGCTCTCCGTTACGGATCACTGCCATCTCACCTCTGTCTGTGTGGGTTCGAGTCTCGGATTTGGTGAATGTGGATATGTGAGAAAGCTTGCTAGTAGCTTCTCATGGGTCGGTGGTTCTTTCCGGGTATTTCCCGGTTTCTTCCTCCACCATTAATACTGGCTGCCATGTATAGCCTATCGTGTGCTGAAAAAATGGCGTTAAGCCCTACAACAGCAACAACAACAACAACAATGTTGTATACCAAACCTCTAAATGTAAGCATTTGAAGGTCAGTATCTATAATGTTGTATGCCAAACCTCTAAATGTAAGCATTTGAAGGTCAATATCTACAATGTTGTATGCTAAACATCTAAATGTATGCATTTGAAGGTCAGTATCTACAATGTTGTAAGCATTTGAAGGTCAGTATCCACAATGTTGTATGCCAAACCTCCAAATGTAAGCATCTGAAAGTCAGTATCTACAATCTTGTATGCCAAATCTCTAACTGTATGCATCTGAAGGTCAGTGTCTACAATGCTGTATGCCAAACCTCTAAATGTATGCATTTGAAGGCCAGTATCTACAATGTTGTATGCCAAACCTCCAAATGTAAGCATTTGAAGGTCAGAATCTACAATGTTGTATGCCAAACCTCCAAATGTAAGCATTTGAAGGTCAGTATCTACAATGTTGTATGCCAAACCTCTAAATGTATGCATCTGAAGGTCAGTATCTACAATGTTGTATGCCAAACCTCTAAATGTATGCATTTGAAGGTCAGTATCTACAATGTTGTATGCCAAACCTCTAAATGTAAGCATTTGAAGGTCAGTATCTATAATGTTGTATGCCAAACCTCTAAATGTATGTATTTGAAGGTCAGTATCTATAATATTATATGCCAAACATCAAAATGTATGCATTTGAAGGTCAGCATCTACAATGTTGTAGGGGCCCCAAGTGGCCGAGTGGTCTAAAGCACTCTCCGTTACGGATCACTGCCATCTCACCTCTGTCTGTGTGGGTTCGAGTCTCGGATTTGGTGAATGTGGATATGTGAGAAAGCTTGCTAATAGCTTCTCGTGGGTCGGTGGTTCTTTCCGGGTATTTCCCGGTTTCTTCCTCCACCATTAATACTGGCTGCCATGTATAGCCTATCGTGTGCTGAAAAAATGGCGTTAAGCCCTACAACAGCAACAACAACAACAACAACAATGTTGTATGCCAAACCTCTAAATGTAAGCATTTGAAGGTCAGTATCTAAAATGTTGTATGCCAAACCTCTAAAAGTAAGCATTTGAAGGTCAATATCTACAATGTTGTATGCTAAACATCTAAATGTATGCATTTGAAGGTCAGTATCTACAATGTTGTAAGCATTTGAAGGTCAGTATCTACAATGTTGTATGCCAAACCTCCAAATGTAAGCATTTGAAGGTCAGTATCTACAATGTTGTATGCCAAACCTCTAAATGTATGCAGTTGAAGGTCAGTATCTACAATCTTGTATGCCAAATCTCTAACTGTATGCATCTGAAGGTCAGTGTCTACAATGCTGTATGCCAAACCTCTAAATGTATGCATTTGAAGGCCAGTATCTACAATGTTGTATGCCAAACCTCCAAATGTAAGCATTTGAAGGTCAGAATCTACAATGTTGTATGCCAAA
>JAECUM010043949.1:0-33092 GCA_016617855.1 Megalonaias nervosa
GGATTCGGCGAATGTGGATATGTGAGAAAGCTTGCCAGTAGCTTCTCGTGGGTCGGTGGTTCTTTCCGGGATTTCCCGGTTTCTTCCTCCACCATTAATACTGGCCGCCATGTATAGCCTATCGTGTGCTGAAAAATGGCGTTAAGCCCCACAACAACAACAACAACTAATTGTACTCCATCTCAGAGGACTTTGATTTCAACACCTCCTGGACAGCGTCTAATTAGTGATCCGTTCTAAAAGTAGCAAAAATTAGAAGAGATTTCGTAGAGCCAATTTCGAGAAATTCGCGACTAGATGAAGGAGGTCAAGTACAATGCATGCCGTAAGAAGATATCTGATGTATTCAGTTGGGTTTTTACTTCCCGTCTTAAGAGCTTTGACATGGGCCCGTTATTTGATATGTTATCATATCATGGATAGAGTCCATCCACGACGGAAGTCCTGACGAATTTCATCGAGAGGAAACATGGAAATAAGATGCGTCCTATGGGTACTGGGTATGAAAAAAAACCCCTCTCAGATAGTAATATATTTATATCAATAGTTTGTACTAATTGAGTTTCTACTCAGAGGATTTTGATTTCAACGCCTCTTTGACATTATCTAGTTAGGGACCTGTTCTTACAGTTCGAAAAATTTGAAGAAAATTAGTCGAATCCATTTTGAGAAATTCGCGGCTAGATGGAAGAAGTCGGGGACAACACATACCATAAGAAGATTATGTCTTAAGAACACAGTTGGGCCATCACGTCCCCTCTTTGAATTTTGACATGTACCCTTCTATAATATTCTATTTCTAGGGGATAGAATACATCTACAAAGGAAGTCCTTACGAATTTCGTCGAGAGGAATCAGCGATATATGGAGGTGTAGGCTATACGAACCGGGTATGAAAAAGCGCGACAAGAAGCCAGAAATAAGACGGTATCCCGCTGGGGTAGAAATCTGTCGCACTCTAAAGCACCAGTCATCAGAGATATTCAGCGGGGTATCACTCCAAATACAAAGACCTATACTAAAGAACCCGAGATAGCTAGACTCTGTGTAATGTAGCCAAGGGAGTTCCTGCTACAATAATTTGACCCAATCAAAAACCTACTTAGATGATTTTTATTTCAACGGTTCCTCGGCGGTTTTGTAGGTAGTTATCTGTTCCAACGGTAGGCAAAGTTTGGAGAAAAGTCGATGAGCTGATTTCGAGACACTTGCGGCTATACAAAGGGGGTCGGGTAAAACGCATGCTGTAAGAATATTTTACATTATTTATACAGTTGGGAAATTATGTACCCCCTTTAAAGAGCTTTGACATGGACCATTCATTGATATTTTATCTCTAGGAGATAAGAGTCCACCTACGAAATAAGTCCTGACGAATTTCGTGGAGACGAAACAGCGAAATAAGGGGCGCCTTAAGGAGCATCGGCTATGAAAAACACTCAAATGATAATAAACTGTATCAATAGTTTGTACTCATGGAACCCTTACTTAGAGGACGTTAATCTCAATGCCTCTTATACAATATCGAAATAAGTCCCCTTTCTAACAGCAGAAAAAGTTTAAAGAAAATTCGTCGAGCCGATTTCGAGAAACTCGCGACTAGATAAAGGAAGTCGAGCAGAACACATGCCGTAAGATTATATCGTACGTTTAAATTTGGGCCATTACGTCCACTCTTTATACATGAATCCTTCAATGATATTTTATCTCTATGAGAGTGAGTCCACCTACGACGGAAGTCCTGCCGAATTTCGTGGAGACGAAACAGCGAAATAAGGGGCCTTAGGGGTAGCGGCTATGAAGATGAGACAGTGATAACGGTAACTTTGCGAAATCCAATATGGCGGATAAAAACAGGCATTGTAGCCTCAAACTGGCCATCAGACGTTGCAATCAACATCGTTTAGGTACAGGTTTAATTCGTACTAAGTATTCATAAATTTGATCCACACTGAGCATGTTTCATACACATACCCGTATGCTCGTTTACCCATTTCCAAGGACCATCAAAACAACAGTCGATGTCAACTGAAGGCTTCCTAAAGCCGTAAATAATTCTTCTCTAAGCACATTATGAACACAAAAGAGAAATCTCCAATTTCACACTTGTATGTTTTTTTTGTGGTTTCACGTTTACTTGAGTCATTAGTAAGCTTTTCGAATCCGAAAACTATTAGTTCGCGCCATGCACAGCAGGACGCGACCCAAACACCTAACACAACTAATTAATCGTATCTCAAATTACTAATTATGTATACCCACCAATACCCTAACACCTTCCTACACATAGTCCGGTTTTGTCTCCAGTCAACTTTATATAGCTGGCACCAAAGAACACTCGTATTTCTCTAACTGGGTTAGAACAACACCAAAGCATGCCCTGAAGGGCTTTTAATCTTCAATAAGTAAGTTATAACCAATTACTTATTGAACTGTGAATAAAGAATGAATAGCCAAATGGATTTTAATAATGAATAAGTAACCAAATGTATGTAGAAATAGTTGAATCGGGAATAAGTAACTGGTTTCTTATTCCTTATTCAATCGGTAACTGGTTACTTATTCCTTACTCAATCGGGAATAAGGAATAAAGAATAAGTAACCAACTTGACGTCAATTAAAAATGGTACTAGCAGCTGCCTCGCTAGGCGCTCAGCATTAAGAGGTTAGTTTTAAGACTGGTCGGCCTGGTGTCAGGATAACGTGACTGGGCGAGACATAATGCTACATGTCTGCAGCATGATGACCCAGTGCTAGACATCACTATGAACTGCCACACTGCAGACATCGTAGCGATATGACTGAAAATTGTTTAAAGCTACGTTAAAAATCCAAATCACACACACACACATTTATTTCATAACTATTGTTGATATGGATATCAAAATTTGTATTGGTAAAGATGGAAACGAGTTCCATCAGATGTTGTGAGTTTTAGGATCATTCCCTTGGGTTATGTTTTGCAGGTAGGGCAAATGTAAAAGAAGAAAATGTAATTAAATTCAAGAGCTAAATGTATAACTATTTCATTAATGAGCTTCAGTAGGGGATAAAAATGCGATGTTGGCACAGAAAAGGAGTCACCTGATTTTATTTGTATGACGGTCGACAACAAACAAGTTGTACTTAGGGCTTCAATTCATTGACATTATGGAAAAATTAAGGTATTTGGAATAGATATGAAAGTGTATTAGGCAGTTTTACGTTTTTTTGGTCATTACGATGCATAACATGTATACTTACGGGATTTAGCTATATGTTATCCCGTGATACCAGCGCAATAAAATGTCCGCTCCGAAACGCACGATTCTCCGAAACTGATGTCACAACGATAAGTTTACCTGTTGGTTTTGGAAGGGAAAGTAGCTTTAACACTATTAAATCATACTATTCAGGAACACAATTTTATGCAACTAATCCAGATAATATTCTACTTTCATAATTGTTACATAAAACAACAAGAACCCTTTACTGGCAAGTTTAATGGGGATTGAAATGGCTGGGCTTTCCCTCTGCAGCCGACATTTATTTTCAGTTTTATTTTTTTTAAATTTGGAAACAATAATCGGAATATTTCGGACTCGTCCACAATGCATTTACTTATCACCGTGCGGATAGTCTTTTCTGCTCTGGCCGCACGGCGGCCTTGCGAATTGTTTTTCTCAAATGTATCCACAGCGCGGCAGTGCGAATAATCACTTCCAAACATATCAGTAGTCAACAAGATTACAAATATATACTTAGAAAATTGCAAAGTCAGTCATAATGAAATATAAATTTATATAATAAAAAAAACCCCCAAAAAATAAACAACAACAAAAAACAACACAAAATCGTCCGATACAATTACAATACAGAACTCGACCAAGTTGTTATGCAGTGGAATCATCAAATACCTGTTGACAATATCAGTCAACATGGAGACTGGATGTAAAACCACCTAGTTTTAGTTTTCTAAATGCGATCTTCTCATTTATCTTTCCCACTCTGATGCCTGTGCCCATGTTAGTTTTACATTCAAATTATTAATTAAAATGACGCCATGAAATAATAGGAATTAGCATGTGTATGTATGCTACTTGTGAATAATTTCTCACTTCTTTGAGTTTTATTCATAGTTCTCATGCTTTTCCAATTCCTTTTGTCATTAGTTGTAATCAATTTTGAGCCGTCCTCCATCGTAATTGTGTCCACCTGTTTCCCCAAACAAGACAACTCCGAATGACTTTAAGGGAACAGAAAAAATGGTTTTAACGAAATATAGTGGGTTCAGCCCTCACGGGCACGTCTAAATGTGCTTGATATTACACTTCTTTAAAAGCAGTACAACTCATATTTCCAGATCTATAAAGAGCACGGTGTACTTATTTTTTCTAAGACACTGAAATAAGCTCAAGGTATGTGTTACTTTGCATTTACATATCTGTTTATAATTTAGTTGGATTTTGGTGATTATTTGTGTCATTGCAGGCATCGGTGTGGAGAAAATATGTCTAAAACCGAGTGATTAGACATTTACTAGAAGCAGGCGACATAATGTACAATATTCATGAGACTTTACGGTAGCATGGAATAGTTTTGCAAAATGGATCCTCCAAAATTTTATAACATACAGAATTTTTGGGAAATTCTCATGTACAAGTGTTTCTCTATTTGAGATGGGAACAATTATGTATATTACTAGGTGTTTGGGTCATGTTTTATGGTATGTAACATTAAATACCTTTCTACGGCTCAGAAAGCGTACTGATAAATCACACGAACGTGAAGCAATAAAAACGATTTGTGACATTAAAGAGCCTAGTGAATATGATGTCGTTAGTTGATTGTGTGAATTACTGTTTGCAGTATTAATGTATTTAAGAACCTTTAGTTACCAATATCTGCTGTCATGGAGGTCACTTGGAATAGGGAAATATCGACCTCAAGACAGTCCCACACAAGTGTTGAACACTGCTGGATATGATTGTTAGAGAGATGCTATTGGACCCGATGCATGTTATATCAAAGTAGTAATACTATAACAAGTTGACAAAATCCAGAAATGTGTTTATTTTCTCTCTTTTAAAATCTGCTTTCTTAAAATACGCTTCAGAAGCTATTATAAATTGTCCATTAACCCAATCCAGATTTTACTGGGTGAAAGTCTCAGGCTTGAGCATTCATTATGCAGACAATTAGAAGCATAGTCCTTGTATCAGTAATTACTTAGATTATATTGTGGTCTCACATTAAATTTACGGAGCCCACTCATCTAATTCCTAAACTTGTACGGCAAGCCACCGCATCCAATCAAACTTAAGTTGTTCAAACTTGAACACTGTTCCTACATGATCGAGACAAGGGTAGCACATAACTTGAATGGACTGATGAATAAGCAACTCATGAAATCCAATAGATGTCGCTAGGACAAAGCACTAATAGATCTGTTCAATCCGCAAAGTCCAGAGTAGGGTTATCATATTGGAGCCTTGGCAAGTGAAGATGAAAAAGGTGGCCAAGTGCCCTAAAGTGCCCATCTTTATAAATCACTCACACATCTCAACTTTCTGCATGAGTTCAAGTCTCAGCTTGATCAATGTGGGTATGCAAAAAAGCTAGTCAGTAGCCTACCATGGGTTGGTGGTTCTCCCTCCAAAAATATACTGTCTGCCTTGTAGAGCATAAAATTATCATGCGCTGAAAAGCGTCACCAAACCCGCCAAACTATATTAAAATCTTCTGAGCAGGCTACCATGTATGGAAAAATCTAGGTGGTCATAAACACAAATACTTATAACACTCATAATACTTGTAACCCATAAAATGTAGGTCACATTGACATTTTTGTGTTGCAAGCTAGTAGTAATAACAGATGCATTCAGTTATCAAGTTTTATGAATGGAACATAAACAACACCCAACTAATTAGTGTGTGATTCAGATTTGTAATGTAGCTTTAAAAAAATTTCAGTCATATCGCTATTATGTCTGCAATGTGACAGTTTATAGTGATGTCTAGCACAGAGGCATCATGCCACAGATATGTAGCATGATGTCCCACCCAGTTACAATATCCTGACACCAGGCCAAACAGTTCCAACACACTCTTAATGCTGAGTGCCTAAGCAAGGCTGCTGTTAGTACCATTTTTTAAAGTCTTTGGTATGACTCAGCCGGGGTTAGAACCTGCAATCTCCTGCATCCGAGGCAGACACTCCAGGCCATCAGAGTGGTCCACAACAAATGAACTTCAAACACAAAATGAGGATACCAGCTTCCACCAAGTCTCTTGATTTTAGGTGGGATACTATGCATACGGCATTCAAATCAATTCTGTTGCCATTAGCTGAAGGCAAAAAAAAATAACAAAAGCCAACATGTGAAATGTAGTTCACAGTGATCTTTAGTTGTATTGGCGTGGTACTAGTAAACCTGCATACTATAATTTTATTAGACAAGTTAAGCATGAACAGTGTTTCAGATTAAACACAAGACAGTGATTCGTGAAATATGGATCACAGTCACCTAGTTCATGATCAGGGCTTGGTGCTCATCAAGATGCATCCCCTTGCCAGTTTTCATTATTCTAAGTATAACAGTATGCATACAGTGTGCCAAGAAACCTATTTGGTCAGGAGCTAAATGCAGAAGGTTAACCTAGGTCAGTAAAATGTGAAATGTATATGTCACAGTAATCTTATGTTATAAGGATGTGGTACAATCAGAGATTCATAAAATCATCTAGCTTGACAATTCATGCATTAAAAAAGTTTGCGTGAAAACTTGAAACAAAACATTTAACCAACATCTCTAAGGTGTGAAAGAAGATTCACAGCTACCAATTGTCTGATAGGGTGTGGTACAAGAAGACTACCTAGTTTGGTTTTATGTGGCATTTAACAACATTTTTCAGCACACGATAGGATATACATGGCAGGCATTATATTTGGTTGAGGAAGAACCCTGGAAAAACTACTGACCAAAGGGAAGCTACTGGCGAGCTTTGTCATATACTACTGTTCACCAAGAATTTCTTGAAATCACCCAAACAGAGGTGTGATGTGTGTGACAAGTAAAAGTTAGGGACAAAACTTAGACCAATCTGCCACCTTGGGTCCTTTGAAAACTACATGAGCCAGTAAAATATGAAATGATGTCGCTGTGACCATTTTTTTAAGGGAGTAGAAATAACATGCATGCAAAATTATATTTTGATGATTCAAGGATGAACAGCTTGAGAAATGAAATATGGGTCACAGTCACTTGCTTTTCTGAAGATGTGCAATACTCATCAAGATTTGCCTCCTTGCCAAGTTTCATGATTCCAGGTATAACAGTATGTATGCAAGGGTCTAAATGAAAAAACAAAAATAAAAAAAGAATGTGCAACAAAGGTACATGTACAAAATTAGGCCCTTTAGTGCTACAAAACCCTCAAACTGTTGTTTAAAACCAATAAAGAAAACTGTCGCCTAGAACCTAGGAAGCATGGTTGAGATGCAATGAGGTTGTACAATAGATCCCTCCTACATAGTAGAGGGGAGCTAACAATGTACATGAAGTCAACACCTATCTGTCCACAGCAATTGAAGATAATATGGAGCAAAAGTAAAAAGCACAAGCTAGAAACCACCTTTATTCCACAATTTATCATACAACAATATAAAAGAAATTGATGGTCTCCATATACTGAAAATAGCTGAGGGGTTTTATCACACATTTGATGAGGCATAATTTAATTCATGGTAGATAAAAAAATGAACCCACCCACCTATTCATACAAACACTATCACACATGCTCCAAATATACTTGAAACCAAAGTCAAAAATTCTCATCCAATTTATGTGTGATTTAATTTTAACAGGGTACCTGTAAATTTGTAAAACTAGTTCTACCAAAGATAATAAATCTGCATCTATTTGATATCTGACCCCCACCCCCACCCCCGTAAAGACTCCTGCTGCAAGCAGCATCTAGTCCAGCACCTTAAATGTTTATAATACTTAACAACAATACCATATGGTCCAGTACTGTCAATTCATATGCTATGTATGCTGCACTTTTGTTTTCTATAATAATAAATACTGACTGGAAATTACTTAGTATGAAAAGGCATTTCCACACAACATGAATAACATCTGTACCTAATTTGGTTGAAATACCTTGAACAGTTTTGGACTTGTACTTCAGAAACAAACATGTTTTCCAGCAGACATACCAGACAGATGGAGGAACATGGTGGTAACTTGGATGGGGTCTGGGCTGGGAAATTGGGGAAGATAACCAGAATGTAAGCAATGATTACATAGCCTGCATCAATGTGGCTTTCAGAAGCCTCCATAACTATTCTGAACATTAAATATGCAGAAATTTGATTCAGATTAATGTAATCTTGAGCTATACAATGTTGACCCCAGTGACAAGGCATACAAGATACAAAAGAAAAATGACACACAACTTGAAAGGAAATTAAGGTGGGGGGGGGGGTGTCTCTAATTTTGTTAAAAATTTGCTGTTCATAAAATCTGCTTTCAAAACTATTATAAGTGTCTCACATATGAAGCTTGATTTAAGTGGGTGGATGTCGCAGGTTTTAAATAACTTCAGAGTGACAGCCAGTATGACCACTATTACAAGCATCAGTACTTATCCTTATCAGCCACTACTGCTGAGACTCATATGAAATGCATTTTAAGTCCACTCTTCTAATTCCTACTCATTCACATCACAAAAACACATTCAACCTGATTCGAGTAACCTTTTACAATGTATAACATTAAGTAATTTTTTTCTGACTATGCACCACTAAATCAATTTATTTATTCTTACATTTACCTGCACAGGTCAAAAAGGGCCTTCTGTATAGGCTATGATGCATATAACGTGTGATAAATATCTACCACAAATATATGCTAATAAAGCATAACAGATAGCTTACAGTGACCTTTGATTGTAAAGGTGTGGTACTAACAGAAATACACTGGATTATTAAGTTTTATGCATCTAACAGTTAGCCCTCATTAGTCCCCTTCACACAAGAGTTAGTTGCCATGAATTTAACAACTTCATCTAACACTTTTGGTGCAAAAAAAGATCAGAATTTCTTTCTTGAAATATAGGACAAATATTGGACACAAACTGAATATTTTGTCCAAAATCAAAAACATAGCCCAAAGAACCAACAGATGATGACTTTTGTTCAACTTTATGAAAATATATACAACTTAAATGAACTACAAATCTGAGGGACAAAGTGTACTTTCATCATGAAGGTAAATCATATTTCACTTATTTCTAGATGCCCAAAAGTTTGTTATATTTCACAGATCTTACCAGAAAGCTGAGAGTACGAAATATTACAGTTAAAAGTATCTAAAATGCATCAATTACTGGACAATTTTCTACATTCTACATTGTACATTCTTTAATAGGATTCTAAATATTTTTTTTAAATTATAGAAATTATCAGATTACAGAAAAACAGCAATTAAATGAATAAACCTAGAAATGAAATCTCTCTAATTTCTTAAATAACAAAAAAAGACCAAGACAAAACAGAATCAACACAAAATATGTAAATGATTTGCTCTAAATCAGTCTTTATAATTATCAAATGTGTTATTCACTCTGAACAATAACAAAGTTTCCCTGATGTATTCTGAACACCATCATGAATAAGCAAAACTGACTAAAGAGGTAAATTCTGGTACTTTTGTTAAATTGTTTAATGCTCCGTAAAGAAAATTTGAAAACTTGGTAACAAATGGATTCCATAAAAATGTGACAATACAATCAAAGTTCCATTGCCCAGTACTTCATCAGTCTACTGATGTATTATTTCTATTCTCTAACATTTAGGTCACACTGGCTTTCTTTAAAATAGTATTGGTTAGGAAAATTCTGAACATAGTTTCATCTAAGTGTTTGCAAAATTGACCCGTTATTTTCTTAATAACTGCAATAAAAAGCCATTTTTACAGTGAGATTAGAATTATAATGTTACATCTATGATCTACACCTTGTGCAATAATGATGTTTTAATAATGCACAGACACAGGTTCTTTCATAGACTGACTTGGATATGAAAACTTAATTCGATGATATGATTATGAATGAAATTGTGACATTTTCATTTTCTCACATGAGATACCTTAACATCTTCATAATTATTGCATAACATATTATTTTTACAGTCACTATGTCTGATTTACTCTTGGTTTTGTTACACTTACTCAGATAAATTATTATATCATTGGCCTGGTATGATCAATTTGCCAAGGTCAGATCAAATTGCCATAGTGTTAATTGCAAATCACAAAGCCAAAAATAAAACTGCATTTATAAATAAAATCTTCATTATCTGTTATCACCATGGACCAAGAATAAAAGCAAGAACTTAAATCACAATGAGGCTAAACGCAGTAACTATAATGCATGTGTGTTCTGTAAGTGATATACTCAATGCAAATAGATTATCTCAGGGTGGTCCAACATCTTCAACACAATGGGCCACACGGGCCAATAATGCAAAGTTTATGGGCCATATAGGATATATATATATATATATATATATATATATATATATATATATCACTCATTCATATGGGAAGTAGAGACAATACATAGTTAATAAGATATGCATAAACTCTGTAGTATACCCAAGCATGACAAAACACCCAAACTGAATAAACCAAGATATCACTGCATCAAGAAAATAATGTACCAATTCCTTCTCTAAATTGCTTGACAACACAGGAAACATACCCACTTTCTTCTCACAAATATTTCCAATTTACTTCAATTTCTCTGACTTTTGTCAAAGCAAATCTTTGTTCCACTCATTATTACATAACAAGCACTAAACATGAACGAAAGTGAACTTTAATTAACAGAATAAAGTTTGATATATTTCTACAACTAATATTAGTCTCAAAGCTCATCCTTTTCTTCCAAAAGTTTAGCAGCCTCTGGTGCATATTTGGGGAGCAGCTGTTTTACAGCACGAACAAACTCAGATTTTTCACTGCATCCTTTGCAGGCATTTTCCTCACCCCAATCCGATAGGATCTTTTTCAGGTCCTTAACCTTTGCCTTCTTGAAGCTGAAATCAGCAAAGTCTATTGGTTTCTCTGTGAAAAAAAAAACAAACAAGAAAAGAAGGATAAAATTGATTTGTAATAAGTTGACTGACATCTCAGTCACAAGACAAATGTTAAATAAAATTATTAGTGACCATTCTGGATACAAGATCAGCACCATTTTTTTGGGAATAAAAAACATCACAACAAGCATTTAAACAGTTACACAAGTCTGAAGATAGCCACTATGGCCACCATGACAGCAGTCATAATGGCACCATTTTTGATGGGACCAACTAGCCCTCACAAGCTGAAGGTCAGATCCATACCATTTAGGACCAACATGACATAAAGTCTTCTAGCAAAAACACCATTTTGTTATTACTTTCCCTTCCAATGGAGAAGGGAAAAGAATTTCAAGATGGTTGGCATGGCGTTCTTATTGGTTGTCCGACTGTCACCATTTTAAGTTTGGACCAATAGGACATATAACGTTTGTAAGTGAATAACCCATTTTGATATGACCGTTCACTGAAGTGGATCAGTTGCAACAAAATTTTCTGTGTTGGCCATATTGGAAGTCCAAGCAGCACCATTTTCATTACAAACCACCTAGTCCTTGAGATGGCAATCTTTTATCCAAGAATTTTTGGTGGAGATGTGAAAACAATTTTGTGCTAATGGATGGAAGGAAGATGAATAGATGACAGACAACATCCATCTGAAAAGCTCTTCTGGTCTATGGCCAGTAGAGCTAAAAATTTATACACCACAAAAAATATGAACTTCCCATCAAGTGCAACCTGTTACAATAATAAAAAAGGAGGAAGAGCTCTTCATGCAGTACATGACATGTCAGTTCTAACAAAGTTGGGGTGGGGAACATGTTTTGTAAGTGTACTTGTGAGCATGTGTTTATTTTAATGCTGTATTCCCTTCTTATAATGTTGTTCATGTAAGCCATAATTTACTACTCTATAGTGAAACCACTATATAATAAGTGAGGTAATTTTATTAATGAATAATGAATTGGGATCCATAAGTATGCCCAGATGTCATGAATTAAACAATTATGAAACCTCAATTTAAGTTCAAACTAATAAGTGATATAACGGCAACATGAATGAACTTTGGATAGAAAGGTGAAGTTGAAATTAATATTTTGCAAAAACTTAAACTTTGATTCTAATCCTATATCCGATGCAAAAGGAAATTTGCAAGGGCAAAGTCTATGTGAAATATGGTTGCCAAGTCTGTTAAATGTAAAAATATGACACTGAATCTGATGAAGATCTCAGAATGTAAAGGTTCAGCTTTCAAAACAGGTAATACAAGGGTTGTGTTACCAAGGCATGCTACCAAGCAAAAACAAAATATGTCAACTTTGTCTTCTATTAGTAATGAGAAAATGACTTTGCTCTGTGATTTATTAGATGTACAAAGACTTTGTTGATGGCTTTTGAGATGGTTACTTCACCCACAAGAGTAGATGCATTGTTGTGGCATGCAGCCTTAGCAGGTGTTCACATGAACTGCACGGGCAAAAACAAGAATGTGCTTTAACAGCTGATTCATTGTAAATCCTTTACCAAACAAATTATCACCTGATGATGAAAACATACAAACTTGTTTTTCGAAGCTTAACACATCAGTATGTAAATTATCCGTGTTTCAGAAACAGAATCAGTGAAAAACTTTCAAATATATTTTCTCTGAAGATTGTTAACTGCCACTAGTCGGAATGGATGAACCTGTGCATGTGCTCTTGTGTACAAAAGATTGTAACTGCCACTGGTCTGAATGGATGAACACTATGGTGTGAACACACCTGTGCATGTGTTCTTGTGTACAGAAGACTAACTGCCATTGGTCAGAATGGATGAACACTGGTCTGAATGGATGAACACTATAGTGTGAACACACCTGTGCATGTGCTCTTGTGTACAGAAGATTGCAACTGCCACTGGTCAGAAAGGATGAACACTATGGTGTGAACACACCTGTGCATGTGCTTTTTTGTACAGAAGATTGTAACTGCCGCTGGTCAGAATGGATGAACACTATAGTGTGAACACACCTGTGCATGTGCTCTTGTGTACAGAAGATTGTAACTACCACTGGTCAGAAGGGATGAACACTATAGTGTGAACACACCTGTGCATGTGCTCTTGTGTACAGAAGATTGTAACTACCACTGGTCAGAAGGGATGAACACTATAGTGTGAACACACCTGTGCATGTGGTCTTGTGTACATGTTATAAAGGAAGCGTCAAATAAGTTTAGAAATGTTTAATTTAGGTTATCCTATCAAGATTAATTACAATATATAGTTTCTGCTGTTCTCTTCTGAAGTCATATGACCAAAATGAGTTGTATTTGTCTCAAACAAAACCTACATTCAAATATACATGCACTGCATGCGAATATGATACATTCATACACTTGCAAAATGTGTTATAATATACAAACCACACAATGATATATATATATATATATATACTCTCAGTGTATTAATATGCATATATAAATAGTGTTTCAACAGATGGTTTTGTTTTAACAGAAGGCTATCACATCTATACTCTCTCTACATCAGTGATTTATTTCCACTGAATAATTATTAGCGATATAAAAATATTAATTATCCCCATTTTCTAAATAAAATAAACACAGTACACAATTTCTCTGAAATCCTCTCTGCTTTCCCTTTGATCTCTTTCTTATGCATATGGTGTAAAATATGGGGAAATCTGTGGAGCTTGAGAGAAAAAGAAACCTCAACTTGCACCAATATTCAAGAACCTGGTTGGGTGTACATGTTCCATTGGAGTTTAATACTGTCCACAATATGAATGATATAAAGCTGCAATATCTGTACAAGACTGTACTGTAAAAAAGGGACACATGTACTGTAATCTATTTAATGCGCTGTTCTTTTTCCTTCATATTTTATAAAACCTATTAATAACTTTCTAGAAACAGATTTAATATTAAAATAACTGAAGGCTGCCGCCCCTTTGTTGTTACGGCTGTTAATCGACCCCCCCCACAAATGTATGGATGGGCAATAAATAAATGCCTTTATGGCAAATGTACTCAACCCAACCCCCCTGTGCTGGTTTGTCAGCATATCAGTTTTATCACAATGTATCTCTCTCTCTCTTGACCATCATAGAAAGAAAATCTGTCAAAACCGAGTGTGGCAGATTTTTGTCTATCATGCTATGATGTCTCCTTTAAATGAAATGACACATATATATATATATATAGTTTCTTTATTTGTGCCCACTTCTCCTGTTCAGCTCTCATTCTCCCTAAAATTCAAGTCTAATTTGACTTCACATGAAAGCATTACATTATCCCTTGGTGTTACCCCGACCCCAGAGTTGGCAAGCACAGTTGAGGTATGGCACAAAATTATCTAGTATTGATGTATATCTTGTTAAAGTATTTTCATTATATCTACCTGTCATTTTAAAATTAAAGCTCTTAGACAGGTACAAGGAAACAAGTCAGTGAGTTGTATTTTTTGTTGTTGTGACCATGAAACCACTCATTTTGCCGCGTACAAATTCTACAATCAAATTAACACCTCAACATATAGGTAGATAATTAAACAAGGCTTTAAATGACTTACCATTTTTAAGGTCACATATCTGATTATCAGCTTCCCATAATTTCTCACAGATCTTGAGGGATGGGAAATGATTGCTGATTGGACGAGACATGGTACCTAGTATGTATGTAGCTGAAGTTTCCAAACCACCAATGTAGTAACACTGAAAATACATGCATTATGAAATATTTTAATTTATACTGGACAATTTAAATAACAAAGACAAAACTTCAATACAGGAATCATCTGATGTACTAAAAGTCTGACTTTTAGTCCCGGGTTGAAAAATTAGCACCTAGGGAAGTTCCAAAATGGTCCGATTTTCTGTTTATATACACAAAATCAACGGAATTTGCCAGCTCTGTAAATTTTTTAACATTAAGTTGAATATAGTTTTGCTACACAGACAGGGCTTTCCTTATCAGCCAGATGATTTACCTGGTTACTTTTACTTTACATGCAACTACTTAAAGAAAAAACTTGTATCCCCATTGAGGGAGGTCCCCCAAACACCCTGCCTACTTTGGCAACTCACCCTCCAACTTTAAATCTAATGAAAGATCATGGACAGATATAAAAGGTATGTACTATAAATTCGTTTTTTGTGAACAATAATTTCAGAGTTTTTGACACAACAAACCCCAACAATTTTATCTGCATGTTCACTTTATATACAGGAAAAGAGATTTTAATGCTTGAACTAAAGATCTTTATTTGCTGAGTATTTACTTTCATGGTTTGTAGAAACCAGGATATCTACAAGGCAAATTCCCAGTATTCCATGAATTCATTACTGCTACACCATGTGAGTGACTGTGACACACCATAGGTAAGTCAACTCTAAATGTATATGCTGTCAAGTACTACATGTATGGAAATGCACGTAAATCTGACTGCTTTATTAACTGTGGAAAGCATGCCCACTGAAAAAAACAGATAATCTAACTCTTATTAACTTAACTGTGGAAAGCCCACTAACAAAAGTTAGAGTTAATGTGTGTGTGTCATAACTGCCAACCCCCAAGTACAAAAATACTGATTGCTTATGACAAAAATACTGATTTTCATGACCAAATACTGATTTTTAAAATTTTAATGCATATGTAACTACTTAGAACTTATACAACCATCAGTAAGGTAGGACAGTGCCTTATATAATTATCTAATGTCAAAGATGTATGTGTTGCACACTTGTACCTTTTGGATGGGCACCCTGTTTAATTTGGGTGCCCATTCAGAAGGTGCAAGAGTGCAACACACTGAGACACAGGCTGTTTATAGGAACCTTTTCCACACATTGTTTATTTTTTTCAATTATTATCGATTCCTATGTGCCAACTGTCATTGATAATCCCAATTTTGTGCGATTTTTTTACTGAACTGTTTTCATTCTTGCATACGAGTAATCCTTTGCTATTCTACCATCTGGTAAAGCGTGCAAAATAAATCGCCAGCAACACTAGTAACTGAAAGAGGAAGGTTCATTTCTAAAAGAAATTTAATAAATCTAATTTCGATCGAATTACATCAAGGTTCTCTCTGGTATTTATATACATTCAGGTTCAGGCTGAGTTGTGTATGATGAAGCAGCAAGCTGTTGTTTATTAGCTTTCTCGTGCTCTTGTATTTTATGTGTGCCTCCATGCCCAATAGCGAAATCACATTACACAATTTCCAAAACGTAAAGTCTTCTCCTTTACTAGATTTCACAAATCTAAACAAGACGGCACAATTGTCCTTTCAGTTCTGTTTTCTTGTCTTTTCTGGTGAAAATTCTGAATATTCTGCTTTCCTATTCAACATGATTAGAAGTTGAATATTACGAAAATGAGACACAGTGGTAGCGGTAACTGTTTGCGAAATCCAATATGGCGGATAAAGACAGGCATGGTAGCCTCGATTTCGAATGAACCAATCATATTGTAGAACTGTATTCATATATACATGCGATACATTTCTATCATAATGGAACAGAGTGCCGGTTCTAAACTGAAAATTGCAAGGAAATTTTTTATTATTTCTTTTAAAATTAAAAAACGTATTTTTTGCACAAAAAAAACGTACACCTGTATTCAGGTCCAAAATACGGGACAAATACGGAAAAACGGGACAGTTGGCAGATATGGTGTGTGTGTGCGTGTGTGTGTGCTTGATTTGGATTTTTAACGTAGCTTTAACAATTTTTCAGTCATATCGCTACAATGTCTGCAGTGGCAGTTTATAGTGATGTCTAGCACTGAAGCATCATGCCACAGACATGTAGCATGATGTCCCACCCAGTTACATTATTCTGACACCAGGTCGACCAGTCCTAACACTAACCTATTAATGCTGAGCACCAAGTGAGGCAGCTGTTAGTACCATTTTTGTAAGTTTTTGGTATGACTCAGCCAGGGTTCGAACCCGCGACCTTCTGCATCCAAGGTGGATGCTCTAACCACTAGGCCACCAGAATAAATATGATGGAAATAAAACAACTAAACAAGCAAACAATCTTCTTTAGCATCATTACCAACTTTCATCAAACAAGAGGTGAAATGTCTGAGCAATGAATGTAATCCTGAAATTACAACCTGGCCTAAAGAAAAAACTTTCACTTTCAGCCAATCAAAACTGAAATTAAATCCACAGCTAAAGATCACAAACCTACAAACATGACTTTAAAATGGTTACTCGTAATATACTACAATTATGTTTCACAAGTCTGTATGATGCCTTTATCTGAATTTAAAGTGAATAACAGGCAAATTCTTGAGAAAGATAGACCCTTTGAAATAAAAAAGAACCAGGAATAACTAAATAATAACAGAAAATGAAAAAGATGTTATGAAAAGTATGAAGAATTTATTTTAAAGAAAAGAATACACAGTACTTACAAATCGTTCCTCTTTGTCCTTCAGACTTTTACAATACTTTTTGAACGCTGTCTCTATTTTCTCAGGCTTTGATTTTACATCATCTGACAATGTAGCTGTAAATTTCTTTATGACCGAAACACAAACTGAAAAGAGACAAAGCAATTATTTACTAACACTGACAATGATGAAGAAGAATTGCCAGTATTATTAACAAGTTTGCAAACACAGAAAGTAAACACAGTCTCCTGAAGGGACTGATAATCTACTGGCCAAAACAAAATTCACAAAATCAAAGATAAGAATGTTTCTTTGTAATTGTTATGAGTTGAAACCATCTGGTGGCCATATTGCAGGGATAGTGCTGGCTTTAAAAAATATTGCCCACCTCAATAGTTTGTTGCCTATTTTCAAAAAATGTTGCCATTTTCATAACACAGTACTACTGGTTATCTCAACATCCTCAGGACCAAGGTAATATTGTGATCATAAGCTGATGTTGAGTTAAGTGTCTAGGGTTGACAAAAAATCAAATTTCTCATAAAGTGAAATTTGTAAGCAAGTAGGATCTACACTGAGATGAACAATGGAAATTTTGATTAAATGAAGACAAAACTAATCTGAAATAGACTTGTAGGTTGACAAACTTGCATTTGTTTAGAACAAATAAATAATGTGTCAAGTACTGTACATGAAAAATGCATGAATTTGAGCATATATCTCACTTTAGAAAATTCATGTACCGATCACATTAGAAAACACAAGGATTATATAAAGAAATGCTAGTCCCTGTTGATCTATATCCCATTGTCAACAAACATGTTTAACTCACCAATTCAAGATGATATTGGTGCCTGTTTCAAATTTTTTAAAAAAATGCATTGGCAAAGCCCAGCATGATCCCTGCTTGATAATGGCTGCAAGATCAGCAGCATTTTCATCAAGAAACTTACACCATAACTATTTTGGTAAAAACCCCATCAATATGACCATCCATTCCAAAGAAATAGTGATGGCAAGATTCTCAAGATCACTGTCATGGTGGCTACATTAGAGATAAGACTGGTATCATTTCGATTTGACTTTAGAAGTCTTGTGGGGAAAAAGATTTACCATGATCAACTTCCTGGATTTTGGATCCAACTGGGCACTACATTAAGTTTTCTGGTGGAAAAGCACATAACAATAAAACTTTTCTTTTAGGCAATGTAGTATAAACATGATTTTCATAATTGCTATCATGGTGGCCATGTTGTTAATCAGACAGGGACCATTTTAATTTAAGATCAACCATACATCAAACTAAAGTCTTTTAGTGAAATCCCAATGTCACCATGACCATCCATTCTGGAGAAGTAGAAATAACAAGATTTTCAAGATGGCAACCATGGTGGACATACTGGAAGTTAGATTAGCACCAGACTTCATTTTCATTATTTCTGTCCATTTCACAATCAATGTTGTATCTGTTGCCTATGCATCACTTGAGTTTAGAGTTTTATCCAGGACCCTCTGCAGCTTGCACACATATCTAAATCCCATTAATAAATGAATAATCTTGCTCAAATTTGCATGAACTCATTCAAATATTTTGAAGCTTTAAATCACCTGTTTCAATGCGATCCCTCATTCATCTAGTTCTATAATGCAAGACATCTACCCTGATATTTATGTTTTAGTGTCAACATCTTCTAGCCTAAATAATGGCATTGTGTAGCTTATTTTCTGGTTGACAGATGGGAACTAGAGGCCAAATTTTCAGGAATATCTCACAACTTGGCAACCCATATAAATCTGTTAAAATTATGTTTAGTATCTTCAATTAAATGATGCAAAACACTTTCTTCACTATTAATATATTTTCATTCATTTCATTAAAGAAACGTGTTTCAACTTAATCACATTTCAGCATTCCAGGCTTCAATCAAATTCCAGCCAAATGAAATGTAGTTCAACGGAACTTGAAAAAAAGACAAGTAAAATCCAAATAAAACAATATGACTTTAATTTGTAGAAAAGTGACAGTGTGAGCTGCTAAATTTGGTTGAAAATTTGGCCTCTTGTTCCCATCAGTCTATTAGGGAACACGTTACACAATGCAGTTATGCAGGCAGCAATACATCTACCCAGAAAAATAAATATTACGGTCAATGTCTTGCATTGTATGACTACAGTGCATCCATTTCCACTCCAAGTGATCTGCCTGATTAATGTTAGTCCTGCATCACCTTAGTCATAGTGACTGGAATGCTTATTAGGGTCTAAAATGGACTTAAGCCCAATGTCCAGGATAAATTGTCGGTTATAATTATTTCTATTAGTCTGTGTCCATAAAAAGAAAAGAAAAAGAAAAAAAGAACAAAAATTGTTGGTATTTATCGGAGGCTTATCTTTTTAATGTGGTAACATACTTTTCTCTCTAAATCTTTCTCCTATTATCGTCCCAGCATGATTTTCACGGTGGATTTAAAAGTTTATACGATTAAATCAATACCAAATGGAATGAAAACTGGAGAAGCAGCAATATATAAGCTGCGTTATGTTTAGGGGGCGAGCTGGCACAAATGCATTACTGGAAGTAGGACTCGGAACGATTTAGTTAGGGCGAGTTTGAATGGCCCGGGGCGAGTGGACTAATAACCACATGAAAAGCTAAACTGCACACTCCATTTCTTTTCTTCGTATTAATGGAAGAAAACCCTACACGATTACAAAATCTTACCGTCACAGTCTTCTTCTTTTGTAGGCTTCTTCTTCCTGGCTGCGGCAAAGTCTATAGAAATTAACAGTATACACAAAAATAACGACATTACAGAGTCTTTGAAATGCATTTTGTTCGTCTCACAGAACTCGATAATTGTCAATTTCTGAGGCAAATTAGTAATTCACTTAAACGAGTACTTAAATTCTCGTTAAATATTTCGTTCGACTTCTGAAGAAATTGTTTCTTCCTGTATGACACAACTCTGGCTAACACAAGCTTTTACGGCGACTATTCTCGATATAACACCGGCTTGATCAACGTGGTACCCGAACAACATATACATTTGGCGAAATGTGATTGGCCAACATTGAATGAAACGTCATATCCGATGTAAGTTCGCGTGGTATTTCTCGAGATTCAAAATGTCAGCCTCCTTTGGTGTGCACTTCGGCAACACATCGTCATGTGTTGCAGTTTATAGGGTATGAATTGTCGTTTACACGTCAGATTGGGATAAAATTATCAAATTATAATTAAAATGAACTCCGTAGTGGGAAATGATTTGCGCAAATAGGTTTTTTTAAATTTCGGAATACAAAAGTAGTGAAATACAACTGACCGTGATCTGTTTTCGAGACCTGAGTTTGGTTTAGTATACACCTGATCCTTTCATTAATTAGAAAATGATTTTGCCTTATTGCGGCAGAATTTGAATAGTGATATGAAATAGTCAAAACTTTGTAGCAATCGGAGGTTCCTTACGTGTGTTCTGTATAGTATACCGCCATGTGCCGTCGTGGAGGTCTGACAAAATGTGTCTCGTGCTAGTCCTACAACGTAAGACACATCACCCCGATATTTTTCTTCTGGGTGGGTAATGGGTCTTACTGCCTAACTAACGGCGCAGTGTAGCGTGTTTTGATGTCGACTAATAGTGTAACGATAGTCAAATTTTCAGGAATATCACACACAACTGGCAACCAATAACTACGCTTTTCTACAAAGTAAATTTATAATGTTTTTGTTAGACTTTACTTACCCTGATGTCTTTTCTCTAATAAATTCGAATTTTCACAAAAGAAATGAACCTATTTTCAAGTCTCGTGGGCCTACATTTCAGTTTGCTGGAAAGCGATGAAAGCCGGGAATGCCGAAATCAGGTTCAGTTGAAATATTATTCTTTAACGAAACAAATAAAAAATATATTATGCCTATTGGAACTATAAGCAACGTTTCGTTTCGTTCAAGAAACATATCCCCCACATGAACTTACTTGAACATACTTCGACATACCTCGACTACCATCACATTGCAACAAATTCAGATGTATGTCAACAGAACATGAAAATGTGTCCATTTGCTAGTGTCATATTTTGATTCCACCAGGATAAAGAGAGCACAGTAAGTATATTAATTACACATAAATTAGCGGAAGAGTGTCGATATAGGCTGCCAAATGTGTGAGATATTCCTGAAACTTTGACTACTCGTTCCCATGTCAACCGACATCGGAACAGGCTATGCAAGGCCATTTTTTGGGTAGTAAGACATAGCACTTAAACAAAAACAACATGTGCTATGTCTTACATTGTAGGACTAGTTTCGTGCGAGTCCATTATCAGTGTGTTAGTTATGTTGCATTGCAGAGTTGGAATAAATATGTGTTGGTATATTGAATTAATGACAAGCATACAACTCTTATATATTTTTATACTGGAAAAACCTGTATATCACATACAGAGGCACCACCTGTCATAGGCTTTCTCACATAACCACATTGGCTGCCAGCAAATTAGTAACATATATGACAGGTGTCTCAATTGACAAAGATGTGGTTTGAAATTAAAGTTAACTATTGCAATATCATGATAACTGTTAATTTAAAAAAAAATAATTTTGACAAAATAAGAATATTAATATATCCAAAAGCTATACTGTGCAGCTTTGACCTATCATATGAAGGTAATGAGCCATCAAAGTATTAGCACTACATTAAAAAGAAATAGCAACACGTGTTGGTGTCGAAAAGGCATGATACAAAAATCTGTTGTTTAACATCAGACTTAATAGAAAACTCGCTGTTAAGACCATCCAGCTGTTAAGATCACTTTCTGTCAGACCACAAATGCCTGGGTGGGAAATTTTATTTTGTTTTGTATTGTTTTAAATGAATCATTACAGTAGTTCCCCTCTTATACAGCCACCCCTTCTGCACCGGGAAAGTGGCCTTATAAGACGGGTGGCCTTTCCAGAGGGGGACTAGAGTTTTTGTGAGAAGTATATGTAATGTACATAGTAAGAAAGCTACATACTTCAAAGCATTTAATGTCTTCATTTAATATCTTCGTTTAAAAGCAACATTAATTATTAAAAGGTTCTTCTTCTTATAATAATAGACTTATTTCAACGGAATATACATTAATAGTTTTTATTCTTCGCATAAGCATAATATGCAGGTATTGTTGTCATGCACATTGTAAAACCATTCAAAAACATCATTTAAATCTTGATACATACATAATTCTCTTTCCATTTGCTCCATTTTCCCACTGCTGCCGAATAACCTCCTTAACGGTTAATACGTTGTTTATTTGAGTCGATTCTACATAAAATTGTTCGACAAGTCCCCCCCCTCCCCACCTCACCCGATGTCATTGAGTAGAATAACCAACTTTCTTCTAAAATAATACATCTCCATTTATGTCATGACATGTTAATGTTTGGTAATGATTTATTTGGATGCTGCTAACTGTATGTGATTTAATTATGCAGACGAAACTTTTGTAGAGTGGATGAAATGCCTTCTTCATAGAGGAAGTGATAAATGTGTTGTCACGTGATTTTTCGGTCTTTGTCTGGTACCCTGTTTTGTTCAAGGTTAATTTCTCTGCGTGTGTGCGTGTTAATGCACAAAATCTTTTTTTAGCCTATGCTGATCCTGTTATGATCCCGACAATTACATCCGGTTGTAATCATCAAAGAGAAGAACTCGACAGAAGTGTGAAGCCCAAAACTCGATCATAACATTGTTGAGCCCATTTCCTGTAAACATTGGCTTTTATAGACAATGATATAATATTAATCTTAGTGTTATATGTACTTTAGTCAACACTTCTTTCAGTAACGGAAACTTAGGAGACATGTATCGATGATAGAGATAATCTGATTACTTACCTTACATCATGATATGAATTAATTATTGGTTCTGGATACATTTGAAATAAAAAGTGGCCATTTGTGAGGGAAACATTTTACATTTTTGTACTAATATGCTGGTTGCGTTAGAGGGGTGGCCGTTCTTGAGGGGTACTTTTGAACACAAACTCATCGGTGCCAAGAGATTGGGGCCCCCTCCTAAAGATGGAAAGACCATGAAGTTAATATGTATATCAATAATGTATCATATCATAGACTGTGTATCGTGAATCGTATCAATACATGGCATGTGTGTATCATTCACCCCATATCATTATGTATGGAAAAACTGGCATTTCTACAAAACAAATATGAGAGTATATAAATATTGGCATATTCATTAATACAAACATGTACACATATATGCACATACACATATATGCTTCATTATATATTTGCTTACCTATGTGTTTCCAAAAACATAGTTTATTACTTTATTACTTTATTAACTGTTTGTACAATAAACATCTTTGGTCAGACTTTTCCCTTGTACAATTTCTATAAGTGCTATATTTACATTGAAGTTTAAAAATCTTTTTAAACTGAAGCAGACTTGGTCTATCTCTATTAAATCTACACATTCATAAATATATTGTTTTGCATATAGAATTATCAGATTAATTGAATCATCAGTCCAAATTTTGTCATTAAAGATAATATTTATGCTTGCAAATTCTAAATTATTTGTAAGACTACATTTTCTTTTGATCCATTGCAAAATATAATTTATAAAAATCTGAATTATGTGAAATCCCAAAAGATATGAGAGATTGTCTCTGCATGTAACATTTAAAATGAGCAGGATTCATTTGGGACAATTCGGAATTTTTTCTAGAACAAAATTCAAAGCAAAACATTTTCATTTGTAACCATCAAAGATTTGGACATTTTGAAGTTTTATATGGTCACAAGAAAAATTTCTGCCAGTTGTCTTCTAAATTGCTAAATTCAAAATTCATTTTCTACTAGAAGTGGTTTGGTACTTCATTGTTTCCAGTCAGTTTTTCATGTACACTTCTGCTTCCTCTTTTATTATAATAGTATGCACAACATTTATGAACACCAGCGGTAGATTTGAATTATTGTTGATACTAAACTTGTTTATATATGACTTTATAGCATCATGTATGCCTTGAAAATTTATGAAATTAATACTAATAGAAATTCTATTTTTAAAAACTAGCAGAACTTATACGGGAACCATTTTTATTTATCAAATCATTCACAAATGTAATGCCTTTCTGAAAACATGGTTTGTAATACACATTTTTTTCCATCTTTTGTAATACAATGATTAAACCTTATTTGTTTTCAGCTATGACTATTTTCAAGGATCTAGTTAAAGACATCTAGCAAAAAAGATTAAGAAACTTTTTTGATGAATTAAGAAAATCAGTTCCAAGTGAAAAGAAAAAAAATTTGAATATTTTATGCAGAAAATTCAACCAAACCTTTTCCATTTAGATTAATTAGATAATATTCTTTTTTCCTCTGACCCATGCCATATAAGAGTGTATTTAGTTCATTAAGACCCAGTTTGGATGGCTTTGGTAATGATAATAAAAGATGATTAATTTTAGAGATAGCTGAACTCTTTATCACAGTTACCTTCCAAAGGGAGTTGAAAATCTTTTATTCCACTGAATTAGCAGGCTTTTAATTCTTTGAATTTTAGATGATAATAAAGAGTTGTAATTTTTTCAAGTTAGTTGCAAACTTTATACCTAAGATAACAAAATCATTTCAACCAGTTAAGTTTATCTTCTGGACAGTACTTCTTGTTGATACATGTTCTACTTCATATCCTTTGTTAGTTTAATATTTATACTAACATTTGGAGTATTGATATTAAAGATATAAAGCAGACATTAAAGATTTCTCTGAACCATCAAGATGTGTCATCAGTATACTGAGTGTAATTTGTTGATAGTTTACAACTTTATGAATGAAGAGAGAGAACAGTCATGATTCCACTTGGTTAATCATTAGAGATGAGTGCCTTTTATTTCCAAACATGCCTTTAAGGTTAAAATAATTGTTGTGGACTCTTTTAAAGGTATCTAATCCCCTGGTTTAGCTTTAATATCAAGCAGTCACATGGGAATTGTTCTAAATATTTAACCACAGAAATATACCATATTCTCACAGAGATTTGCATGTACCTCCACTTTTGACTTCTAAATGGTACATGTACCTCTGTCTAGATACTGGTAAAAGAGTGGACATGCTATAATATTTCAGCCTTTTTTAAATAAATTTACATGAGACTGATGCAAATTCTTTCATATAGATTGTCATTACATGGTGTACTTTCTCTTTTCAGGATGGTATAACTGATGTCATTGCCAATGATCTTGGAGATAGAGTGACCCCATGCATTGTGGCCTTCACAGACCATGACCAGGTAGTGATCTTGGGTCTTTTTAACTTTGCTTTTTCATCATTTGTTTTGCCTTCATAAATTTTGATGTAAAAAAAAATAATTTGCTTGGTTCATCACCATTTTTTAAATTTTAGGTTGTTTAATTTCCTTTACTATATACCATACTAGTTTAGGAATTCCAACTTTTAGATTTTAAAGATGCAATCTTAAATTAATAGCTTTACGACTGTCTTAGTTCTGTGGAGTTTGTAGCATGGGTTTAATATCACTTTGCCAGAGCCATTTCATTGACTTAATTTTTCAGTTGAGAACATAACATGCCCTAGAGCTACATCATCATTACAGATGCAGTTAAATTTGCCTTCAAGGATGCATCTGTGTAAATGACTTGTGCATTAAAAACATTCTGTGAAACCTCAATAAAATTAAATTACATAACTGTCCATTATAGTCAAAATATTTAACCTTACAGAGTAAATGACATTTTAGAATGACTGCAAAATGACAAAAATTACATTTTTTATAGAGCTCTTTTTTTTCTTCTGCATTAATGCATGGCATGTTTCTTTATGAAGCAAATCTATAAATTTTATTTAAAAGTTGAACAATATTTGTAACAGAAAACAATCTATATATGTAACAACATAAAATTTACAAATATTTCATCTGTATGAAGGATGCCTATCCATAAAAAGAGAAAAATATGTGTCCTTTTTCTTGACTATCCATTTTAATGACATTTTTTAACCTTTGCTTCAGGCTGTAGGGGCTGCAGCCAAACAGGGTCTGATAAGGAATGTTCAGAATTCTGTCTGCAGTGTAAAACAGGTCATTGGGAGGAGGATTGATGACCCAGTGGTCACAGAGTATAAGAAGAAAAGTGCTGTTAAAGTATGCGAATCATTTTGCTTGGATATATTATCATAAAATTACTGGAATTGTTATGTTTGTTTCCATCAGGAGCAATTCCATATGTGTTTGTACGGAACATTTGAAAATTGTCATTTCATAGGGCTCAACATTTATTTTGGATATCACGTAACAAGTTCGCGCTGAACATGCTTTCTCTTATCACTTCTTTACTTGCCTGAACCAGTTTTGACATAATGAAAAGGAAACAAATAGCAAAACTTTTTGACACATGATTGAATAATAATTTACTATTTTTTTCTAAATGTAAAGTTTGTAAAACAAAAAATAGAAAGCAGCAAGATATAATTTATCTTTCCATCCCCTTCTCATTTGATGATGAAAATTGTACAAAAATGACATCTCATGTGTTTGATGCATGTAAACAGTCTTATGTAGTGTCATAAATCCATGGGCTTAGATGTGGTTGAATAAAGCTACTTTGAATCTATGTCTATAACTTCTAGAATTTTTTTTTCAGCCAGTAAAGCATGAGTCTCTTTGAGGGACTATTGTTTTCAATGCCAGATCTATCCCAGATGAATTACGGCCACATTACTCTTTGCAGGTGGTAGATAAGGGTGGACTGCCTGCTTATGAAGTAGAATACAAAGAATCCACAAAACAAGTAACTCCTTTGGAGATTGCAGAAACTATATTTAGGAACTTGCTAGGTATGTATTCAGACTTTCAGTCTACTTTGGTGTAAAGAAGGGCTAGATGACAGATTAGTACAGTAACTTGTGATTGTAAATTTGAAAAGTCAGTAAGTCTTTGGCTTCATTTTGTTGTAGACATCCTATCCTGTACAGCAGTGGTTCCCAAACTTTTTCAGGTCATCACCCTCTTGGTTATCCTCTGTGCCCATGCACCCCCTCTTATGCCATAACAAGCATTATTCAGTATTAGTGCCCCCCTCTGTAATCTCTCCACCTCTGAGGAGGCAGTACCACCCACTTTGGGAACCACTGCTGTACAGTATTGTGCTTACCAAAGTCACTATATGTGATGCTGAATTTCAGATAGTAATTTTTGTGTTGTCAGTGTTTGTCACAGAGAAATGATTATAGTTAGTGTAACATATCTTCGAGTTTGTACAAATGATACAAGGACTCATTTTCATGCGAAAGCAAGTTACTAACAGTGCATAATTTAGCATGAAATAGAATACTTATTAGCTTCAAAAGAAACAGTCTCAATGATAGAAGGAGATTTTTTACAAAACATTTAAAGTTAATAGGCAAAGATCAGATCCTAATGAGAGCAAGATCCATCTTGTACAGCTTTCTTTGGCAAACTTTGCGACCATTTTGCACATTCTGGTGTCAGCCTAGTTATCTTCATATATGTGAACTTTGTGGACAAGATGATTTTCATTCAGAGATGAGTGGTGTCACCCATCTCTTTCATCACTCACTGAAGTCTCCAATGTATGCAAAATTATTATTGAAAATTATTACTTTTCCATTTTTTTCACACCTTGTCATCAATGCAGTATATTTATACAGTAATACAGCCTGTGATCATGTGACTGTGAAATGACTTAAGCATGGCAAGACTATTTAGTTGCTAATTTAAAGCAATGTAAACAATTTTAACACCCCTTTGATTCTGTTGGCATGGTCAGTTAACTTCACTGTTTGAAGTTTGTCAACATGCATTATACTATGTGTGATGAGAACAATATGCCAAATGGATTAAAGAGAATAATTGATTATGGTTGGATTATGAAAGAGCTCAGTATCATAAAACCAGGTCTGTATAGCCCTCATTGTTAAAAGTTTTTTGGAGATGAGTGTGTGTTATCTCTCAAAGCTACAACGCCAGAATATAAGCCACCAGAATATCACACAACATTCAGTGATGGATAGAAATTGGAATTTCATGTGTTGGAATCAGTTTAAAAGTACATGACTATGCTTTCTACCCATCTCATAGGCTGATTTTAAAATCTGATACGGTGGCAAGAATGACATTACATGTCATGCAACATATTAAAGCAAAATTAAATGCAAAAATGAATATACCATCACTGAAGTCCAAGTTTGCAAAATCTGATACGGTGGCAAGAATGACATTACATGTCATGCAACATATTAAAGCAAAATTAAATGCAAAAATGAATATACCATCACTGAAGTCCAAGTTTGCAAAATCTGCATCAAATGTGGATAAAGATATACATGTAGAGACATTGTTTTTCCAACATTTTTTTATGTTCCCACATGGGTCTGGAATTCTGGAAATGGTCTAAAATTTGAAAAGTTGCTTTTCCAGGTCATGAAAATGTCTTGAAGAATTGAAAAATGACTAAAAAGTCTTGAAAAAGTCTTAAATTTTCGTTATGACAGAAACTGGAAGGATGACTGCTCTATTTTGCGTGGGAGAAGTTTAGTTGTTCTGATCACTTTGGGAGTTACTGTAGAATGCAACCTCTCAGGACACACTTAGCTGAAAAATGTGCAGGAGAAGGCCACGCCATTTTGATGGGTCTTTGTGCCAACACATTGAGAATTAATCTGCAGTTTTTAATTTCATGGATATTTCATGAAGTTTTGTGTTCTGCTAGTGAGTACATTCATTTTAATTTAGTTGGATTTGATTTGATTGCCATTCTTGGACCGATCTTTTGTGTGCCTATGTGGACCTGGTATTATTTAAAGAATGCCTGGACATTGTGTTTATAATTCTTTGTGGGAAGAAACTGATGTCTTTGAAGCATGGATAGGGACTTCCAAAATTAGGACCAAAGCTTCCTGTCAGCTGCGCAGGAGAGAATTTGATATTTCCAACTGGGGGCTTTCAGCTCTTAAAAGTCATATGAAATCATTGAAAACATTGAAGCTTCATCATGATCAGGTTCCAATATATCCATTATTTCAATATTTTCAATGAAAGACATTTCCTCCCATGTTTGTCTCCACTAATACAGCTGCTTTCTGTGTGAGATGTCTTTCAGCCCTAAGAGTATATACATCCAGTTGTAGCACCTGCCGACCACTCCAATCACCTAGTGGTTAGAGTGTCTGCCTCAGATGCAGGAGGTTGTGGGTTTGAACCCTGGCTGAGTCATACCTAAAAGAATTTTACAAATGGTACTAAATGCTGCCTCGTTAGGATCTCAGCATTTAGAGGATAGTGTTAGGACTGGTTGGCCTGGTGTCAGGATTTTGACTGGGTGGGACATGATGCTATATGTCTGCAGCATGATGCCCCAGTGCTAGACATCACCATAAACTGCCACACTGCAGACATCATAGCAATACGACTGAAAAATTGTTAAAGCTATGTTAAAAATCCATATCACACACACACTAGCACCTGCCCAGCTACCGGCAGCCCATTGGAAAACTTCTCCACCACAGACGATGTCAACAAAGCAGAAATAATATGAGCTGTAAAGTGTGTGAAATTGCTTTATTCATATAAAAGCACAGATGTCATGTAAAGAAGATCTTTCAGATTACCAACTAGAAGCATCACTGCATTTTTATATACATAGTTTAAGTAGTTTATCTGGATTCCCATTTTACATATATTGTGACATATTGGCACTCTAAATTTTTTATGTATTTTTCTGGACAAACAACAACTGATTGCAAGATAAATAAGGTAAATAAAATCTTGTAGTTTAGATTATACTTTTTCATCTCCTAACATTTTAATTGCAAATTTTAAGTATTTTCACCTCATTAGGTCAATAAACTTGTTACATTGTTAGGTCTGGAAATTTTTAAAATTTGGTCTGGAATCTTTTTTTAACTTTTTGGCAGGAACCCTGATTATTGTTGAACATAATCTCCAATATATGTTAGTAGATCATTTTTCAGATCAAGTCAAAATAATGTTTCCAGGCTCGGAAATTGCACAAGGTTCTTATACAAACAGATGAAAATGGACAAAAACTACTCACATATGGACCCAAGCTTTCTGTCCTGATCAGAAAAAGAAAATTGAAGACATGTGCTGGAGTGAAACATTTGACATTCTTATTGAAAATCCTCCCTCTTTTGAAGTCAAAGCCTCCAACCAGATTTTGCAAATCTCGCAATTTATCATAAACAAAGCAGATTTCACTTCTCTGTCACATGTGTGTGTCTTATGCCAATATACTGTCATTGTGTCTGCTTGTTGTAACTTAAATCCAAAATAAAAGAAATTTGAATTCAAGCATTCTCATGTCCGTCAGTGTGCATAAAAATTACCTTAGTGTTGACATTCACAAATTGTAGCTTTGGATTAATTAGGCATTGTAAAATTATTGACCAAAGACATTAAGATGTGGAACTTAATAATAGACTGGCTTTTATGGTGGGGAGGTATGGATAATCAGCTGTCCCCCATTTTAATGTGCTTCACTATAAAACGATATTAGATATAAGGTAGTAGTACTAAGGACCCCAAAATCAAAATTATAAAAATTATTTTAAAAAATTTAAAAAATTAGTTTTTGGCATCTATCATCTGAAACCTTTACATCGAAAACTACCATACTTGATTTGGACACTACCAGAATGTGTTTTAACATTCACAGTTTAAATCTAATTAGCCACTATTGTATTCAGGCAAGGTAAGATATTGCATTCCTAATAGGCTGTTGAACACCCAAAATTACCGTTATTGGTGTGGTCCCTCTCAGAGTCATCATCATCTGAGGGACCCCCTAATCCGAAAATTAATAGTTTTTAAGTTTTCTTGTTTTCTTTAGATTGTATATGCAGTTTGTGTAGTTTTAATAATTTCTTTTTTAAGATAATTTTGTTTTTAGGGTTTAAACACCTTTCCTATTCTAATGTATCTAAGAGCTTTTCCCCAGTCTGGGAGTCACCGCTCATTGAATTCTAGTGATCTTTGCCAGAGATCTGTATTGCCCTATGTGTACTATATGTTGATGCTATTTGTTTTGTCTGCATTTGTTTTATTGTTGGGCTGGCTGCAAAAGGATCAAATATTTCCATAGTTTTATTAATTTTATGGGTTTTAATGCTCCAGGAGTCCGGTTGTGACTTTTGTCGATACCGGTTTCCCTAGCTTATAACCCTGTTTTCTTTTAGTGTGTGCAATAGATGATAGAGAGTTTAAGGAAAGTACAGTGTGTAAGACCTTACAGGTATTATTTATATTCTCTTATTGTTTTCATTATTCCATTTATAAAATTTATTAATTCTCCATATATTTCTTTATCACTGATTTCATTGGTATATAATAGATGAAAATTTGTATTTGTTCTATATTTTTTAAGTATCTTGGTTTGAATTTTTTCTCTTTCAGGTTTAGTTTTAATACACTCTAGAATTAAATGTTTTTTAGAATCAATATGTTTATTGCAAAATCTACAAGTTGGAATTATATTTGTTAAATGCCTTACAAAGGCCATCTCTCCCGTTAACCATCTATCGTGTAAATAATAAAATAATCTGCTTTGGGTGGCTGGCGTCTTTATGCCTGCCCAATTTTTCCAAATTAAATCCCAATTTAGTATTGGGAATTTACTTTCTATTTCTTGTTTCTCATTTATAATCGGTTCTATTAATATCTTATATATGTCTTTCGTTTTATCCCACAGTTCTACTCTATTTCTGTTAATATACAATAAATCCTTAATTCTTCTAAAATATCCCGGAGGTACTAAAAGTTTTATGAGTGAGTTGTTCCTATATATATTTTCATTAAATTTACATAAGTATCCGTATATATAAATATTTATCGCTTGCCATGGGTAAGTTGGTTTTTCGTCTAAATTTTTAAAACTGTTTAAGATTCTCGCTTTTTGCTTTAGACTTAGAATTGGGAGGTCTAATCCCCCCCTTTCTTTGGGTCTGCAGACATACTTTTTTGCTAAGTAATGAATTTTGTTCTCCCAAATGAAGCTCATTATCTTCCTTTCTATATTGCCGATCATGGCCTCTGTTAGATGAGTTGTATTCATTATATAATTCAATTGACTGTATAGGTAAGTTTTAGCAACTTGTATTCGGTCTACTAAGTTAAGCGTGTTGTGCGACCAAGTTTCAATTTGCTCGTCCAATTTTGATATTAACTCACTATAGTTCTTTTGAGTTGAGTTCAATCCAAATGTGATTCCTAATGCTTTAACGTGAGTTCTAATCAAGTTTGGCGGGAGACCTGGATGGTTTCCACGCCAGTTTCCTATTAATAAAATTTCTGTCTTGCTGTGATTAATTAGCGATCCCGAGACTTTCCCAAATTTTATGAATTCCTCTTGCAGGTGCTTAAAGGAATACCCGTCTCTGGTAAAGTTTGTGCAATCATCTGCATGTAGTATAGTTTTGAATTCTCTTTCATATTAGGTATTCTTAATCCCTGAATATTTGAGTTGTTTTTTATGTTTATGTCCAAAATTACCCATGT
>JAECUM010043951.1:0-45580 GCA_016617855.1 Megalonaias nervosa
AAAGAATAAATGCAAATGGTTAATGATCGGTTCTTCACTTTCTTGCAACAAAACTTGCGTAAGTGAATTCTGTGGATATCACATGCAAAGCGTGCAAAGAGGGATTCTAGAACCAAAACCGTGTTTACGATGTGGTGTTGGGGTTAGAGGAGAAACGCAGTTGTGTGTGCAATGCGGTCGTAAAAAGTACAGAGAACTAAAACGATATTATGATAAAACAAAATAACGCCGGCTACAACGTCAACACCTTCGTTGTCGGTATAAGAAACGCTGAAGCCAGATTTTGAAGAAAAAAAATTTAGACAAATAATATTACTATATAAATGGAGCAAAATGAATTTGTGAAGCATCCCGTTATCAAGAATTGTGAGGCATCTCGTGATAGTGTAATTAGGCACTGTTGATTAAAAAATCCAGTCGGAGTTGTTAATAATTCTGGTATCTGATGTTCACTGTCGGAGGCAAAAAACGATATTACTCACATAAATTCGTGTATGAATGTTTTCACGGAGTAATCAAAAACGGCCTTGCGATTGATCATATTAATTCAGATCCGAAAGATAATTCTTTGTGTAATTTAGGAGTTGTTACACAAAGTCAAAATTGCAAATTTTGTAAGACTGGCAGTAGTTGTAAGTCTCCAAAATCAGTTGTATCTATGAATGTAGAGACATGCGAGGAAATAATATTTCATTCGACATATGCAGCTGGCAAATATTTTGATATTTGCAGGCGCTCATTATACTTTGTCGCAAATAATATTACATGGCTGCTGCGATTCGTTTTTTTTTTGTATTGTCGTAACTGTTATATTCAGTAACTTAACTGTCTGTGTGGCAATTAGCTGTCAATGGAGTAACAGTGCAAATCCGTAGAAGGATATTTACACCTTTTGACTTCGTCCCTGATAAATTCAGAGAAACGAGAAGCATGCCTCAAATGCGTGCAATACAGGTAAGTTATTTTTAGATCTCCAGGTAATATAGCTGTATACAGACCTACATGTACTTTAACTCCAAATGACATATCCGGCAGAATTGTATGTGTGATTTATTTTATACGGTGTTTGGAAATTGAAATAACCACACTGCAGTTTACAACAATCATGATTTATTCAGTATATTGATCGCATGTAGGTCAGTATAGGTAACTTCATAATAAGTTCTGAAACATATGTCTATAAGGATGGTCTGTGGTTCAGTGCTAGAGTGGCTAATTCTCACACTCGATGTCTGGTGTTCCAGTCCCGTGACTGATGAATGTCGACGGTAGCAAAAATGTCGCAATTTTTCATAATAAGTGGGGGCTCCGCCCCGATTAGAATTCATGTACACCTCCTTACCACGTCGAACAACGTGGTGGGTGCTGTTTTGCACTCTCCCCCGGGTTTGTTTTGGGGGCGTGTGCATGAAATTGAAAACTGGAGCTCTCATAAGTAAACAGAAGCGGTGATGGGAACTCTCACTGAAGGTTATACCCCATACAAGGACATTCAGAAAGAATGTCGCCGGAAAGAAAAAATCTCATGAAGGGTGCCCCATAGAAGCCATAAGAAAGGTATCAATGAAGGGACCCCATGAAACGATAAAGCCTCATGAAGGGTGCCCCATACAAGCCATAAGAAAGGTATCAATGAGAGGACCCCAAGGAAATACTGGCAAATGAAGGGGATGGTAACTGTTTATTTTTTTGTCAAAAAATATTTTTATTATTCTTATTCAGAAATATTTTTATTATTCTGGTTCAGAAATATATTTATTTTTATTAATCATTTTTATTTTCATTCTGATTCAAATATTTTTTTATTTTAAATAGGTATTTGTTGTATAATGAATTACGAAAATATTAATGCTATTATTTTTGCAATCAAAAAATTCAACACGACGGTATAAAAATTTCTGATCAACTTAATAAAAAATTCTTTGTGATTTTGAATCATTACAACAACGAAGATTCGAAAATAGATATACAATAGCAGCTGTTTACCGATTCATTAAATTGATTCAACGATCAATGGTACAATCCTTGGCAACAGTCGATGATACACAAGTTGAAAAATTCGTTCCACTCGCACACGTGATTGAGAAAATTAGATCAGAATTGTCTCACGAACACGAAACAAAGAAGATTGTGAATACGCGTGTAAAGCCGTTGGGAAAGATTATGTCCGATCGCGAAACGATCCATTGTAAAAGTGAAAGTGAAAGTAGTGACAATATCACAAGTGATTGTGAAAGCACTGTCACCAGTGACTGTGGTAACAGCTAAACAAAGTGAAAGTATGAAACCCTTGACTGTCAAAGGGGAATAATTCATTTCTGACTACAGTAAAAAATATTTATTTATTGTTTTTGTTCTGATTCAAAATATTTATGCAGATTTTTTATTTTACAAAATACTGATCTTGGTGTTTTCGACGTTCTATGATCTTATATACATATTTATATTCACTGATTCATTTCTCAAATCAAGAAGGTGTCCGGTCTGGTCAATAAGTTTGAAATGTATCTGTGATAATAAAGTATTATGACATCACAGATAAATAGGATTAATTGGTTCTGATACAATTAAGTATCCAGGAGGCACTTGCGGAGTAAATGTGTATAAAATGTATCCTTGCTGGACCTGATTGGATTTTTCAAGGTCTACTTGATAGCTTCCATCAGTTACATCACATACAAGGTTGACTGCGATCGTCGTATTATATTTACGTTACCTGGTGATATATGACGACCTTCACCGTATGGATCGTTATCGTGTTTGAGGATACCTGCCGGTGTGGTTATTTTTCTCCATGCAGCAACGACTTTTGGAAAATGTTTATCGATGATGTCACCAATTGATTCCATTGGCTCGGAAAATAATTCAAGATCAGGTAAAATAAGATCTATATCTTGTAAATTTATTTTCTCTTCCGTAGTGTTTCAGAAATAATTCTTTCAAATCGCCGTCGTATTTTACATTTTCAATGATAACTTTATTGACATATTTTAAGTCTGATCTAAACTGATTTAGATGTTGAATAGTTTCAATGATCTGTTGTTTTATATCGTCGTTGTAATGTTGTGTTATACTGGAAAATAATTTTTTTTTTATATCAGTGAGTGTCCGAGAGTATTTAGGCCTGATTGCGTCGGCGAATGCTTTAATAAGCGCTACATTAACGATTAAATTTGCATCCTTGTCAAAACTATTTAAATGTTTCATTATTTTCGGAAGATTTTCACCGTCATGTGTAATGATATATTCGTCTTTACTAAAATACATCCATGGATAACTTCTCCGATATTCTGGATATTTTTAAAATATTCGTTTTATTGTAATAAAAAAGTCAGCTCGTTTCGGTTCTTGTGGTGCTTGATAAACAGGTGGAACCTCAGGCCATCCTAACACACTTCGGATCGACGACTGATATATATCGACGGCGTAGTCGGTCAAATTTATTTCAATCGCGGCTGATATCGTTGGTTCGTGAACAATGATAGCTATTTTGGATTCTTTTCCGGTGACGGATTTGATTCTGCGCTGGAACTCATCGTTGATCTGTTCGATTTGATAACTGCCTGTAGGTATACTCAAAACTTGCCAATCTGGGGTTCCATCGGGTTTATTCTTATTTGCAAATACCAGTGAATTTTTATTTGCTTGTAACCCACCGAATGGTTTTGATCTAATATTTGGCCAACAATGATATTCTCGCAATTGTATTAGTGCTATTTCCTTTGCTGGAATCGCAGTTGGAAAGCTAACGCTAAATTCAGGATTGGTTGAACTTGCTGATATCATCGTGGTTTTCAACGGTGTTGTATTAGCGAAGATCTATTGTAGTAATACTTGCGATGACGACATTATTATTTAAATCCAGATTTTTAAAATCAGGGATTTTTTGTAGATTCTGACGAAGTCGAAGTCACTGTCGTTGCCTCATGGTAAATTCCTGATTGAAAAATCAGAATCATTTCTGTGAATTCCTGATCTGATATTATTCCATCGCTAGACCTGATGATATCAACGAAGACAATTTGGAGTATGCTAGCGTCGCTGTATGCAACTTTATTGTGCATTCGTGTAATTGTAGATATTTTCTTTGCGATGATATTAAGAATACCAGCAACACCGGTTACAGCGGTGAAACCAATTCCTAGCAATGCTGGTGCTATCACGTATGACGCTGACAATGCACCGATGACCGTTACTGTTCCAGCGATGACCGCCGATTCGGAGTATACAATTATATCAGTAACAAAGACATGTCTGCAGTATTTTTTTTTGTTTCACTGTATACTCGTCGATGATATTTTTCAGTTAGGTATGCCACGAACACACTTTCTCGTATCTAAAACTTTGAACGTCGATTGGGGTTTGATTCATTATATTTTAAGTAGGTGGTAGTTTAGCGATTAATTCAAGACACCAATAGTACAACAAGCCCAAGTTTTTCTCTTCGGGTTCCACCACAAATGTTTCATCGTCGTTTTGCTCCAACATAACTAACATAGATCTAGAAGATCCAGTTAGTGGATAACGCCATCAAATTGTGGTAAATATTGCAAATGTTGTAGCGCCGAGTACTGAGAACCTGTATATATCGGTAACCTCAGCGCGATGTTTGATGGATCTATTGAGTGGTGTCCATAATACTGATCCAAACGCTACTGCATGTACTACACTGTCAGTAATTTGTTTTAATGTCAGAAAGCTCAATATCAATAACCGCTGGATTTAAAAAAAAATCATTAATAGCTCTATTTGTGTTTCTACGAAAATTTAAAAAGGTTTGTATGTGAGTAGTATAATCAGATCTAAATGCGGTCATTCCATCATTGATTGTCGTTAACTATGTCATCATCGGTATGTTGCTATTGTCGACATATTTCTTAGTTGCAGCGTCATTGTTTGATTCTGGTTCTCCAAGACCAGTAATTTTATTATTAGCCATATTGAGAGAACCAGTCATTGTATCACCGGCGGATAGTAAACGATCATCGATCTCAGTTCTGATCGTGGCGTTGTTGCTGTCTACGTATCTTTTTGTTGCCACATTATCGTCTAATTTTGGTTCTCCCACATTGATAATTGAATTTTTACTCATGTTGAGATCGCCAGACATAATATTCCCAATTCTTCTGATACGTCCAGCAAGTTCTCCCATGAGTGTTAAGACTGATTCATTTGAATTTTTAATTTTACCGCTTTTAGTAAATACTGCTAAGTAATCTTCTGGAACTCGCAGAATAATATCTGTCAACGAGATATTGCTCGTCTTTAATCGTCCTTGTTCATCCTGAAAACAACGATTTCATTTTGGTCCACATTTGCGAGACTCAAAAGATCAGCGAGTTCATTCTTGACCTGGTGAAGGGTTGCATATTTAGATAAGTCACCTTGCTGAGTTTTACTCAGGCGAGAAGATCTTCCGTAAATATCTACCATTATATTTTAATGCCTGTTTAAAATGTTGGACAACGTGGTATACTCGTGCACGACTTTATGAGGTGGTGTTGTTGACGATGACACAGCGTCGAGCACAGCGAGTACTTGACGCGGCCACATATTGGCGAATCTGTTATTGTCTGTGTTGGTAATGTTGAATACCAGATTGGAATGCTTTGAAGTCTGTCAACATATTTTAAAAATTCTTTTGGTGGTGCCAGTCCATACGAATCGAAATAAACAATTCCACGTGGATCAATCGCATATGCAACCCAATGAGTACCCCTTCCACCGTTGGTGGAAGGACCAGAACTTCCATCGAGATTAATGATACTAGTTTCAACATTGTTTGGTTTGTAAGGTAATTGATCACGCATAAAAAAAATCTATGTAGTGTTTGATGTTTAGTTTTTTAGCGGCATCAAGCAAATCAAAATTGGACATAGGAAGAATCAGCGAAGTGTCCCGGGAAGCCTTAAACCTTTTCTGTACCATAAATGGGGAGTTCCTGGCAGTCTTGGGGAGTTCCTGGCAGTTCCAACAGCACCAAGTGCTTTTGCAACAGCTGGGGCTGCAGCAGCTATCAACGCTGGTATAGCTGCAAAAAGTGAAAATATACCACCCGTCTTAGCGATGTCTTTAATAGCACCCGCAGAAAGATTAAGTCGTACGCCGGTCTTTAATCGTTTGCCTACATTGACGTGCCTAAGTTGACGTTCTGACAATGATAGTTTATTCGGACCACCTTGGATTTGTTCTTTTCTTAGTGATAGTTTTGTTCCACAGTTCTCTTTTGATACTGATTATAGCTTTTTAATCTGACCAGGAGTCAGACTGACACTAACATGATGATATGACACTATAGTATCATGAGCGATTTAATTACATGTTTTCTACTTGGGCATCAATGACTCTCATTCGTCCACCAACACTTTCAAGTAGCATTGTTTTTTCTGAGAGTATAACAGCGATTAATCTGTAACCACCAGGAATAACTGATAGAGCAGGTATTCTTGGTGGTGATCGTGCTACACCAGCTTGGAAGTTTATATCAACGACAGATTGCCTGAATAAATCTAAATGTTCCAACGAAAAGTAATAGATTGGATACAGCGTTGTAAAATCACGCTGGATATTTGCAAACCAGAATCAACATTCTGATCACGCCCCATAAATGTCATCAACCGATGATAAGCACGTGCTACTTGATTGCGATCAAAACTCAGTAATACTTCTTCGGATGGTTCCTGATGCCCAATTATCCTTAAAGAAACCTCACTAACTCCAAGCATGTCAAATACCATTGGATTTTGTGTTTGTGTGTTTTCTCGTGCATTTTCCTGAAATGCGATGAATATATGTCGCGGTACATAAACACCCTGCTGTGATGCTATCTGCCATGTAAATAAACCAACAACTTCACTTGAAACACTGTCTGTGGTCATCGTCAATCATGACAATGTTGATTTACCACCTTGATCCATCAAAGAGAGTAACCGTTGTTCTTCGGCGATCGATGGAGTCATTACTGGCATCCACAACGAAAGTCTTGTTAGTCTTACTATACATGCACCAACTGCATCGGGTCGCCAGATTGCATCATTGTCGTTGTCATTTCTAACAAGTACAACTGTATACTTGGCTCCGAAAATAACCTTTCTGACATGTCTGCAGAATCCAAATATAAGCGATAGTGGAATCACACATGAAAACTCTTCTTCATCATTTAACATTAATCTACGTGCGACAAATCCTAAGCTGAATTCATTGTTCATTGATGCAACTGCGTCCCCAGCTGCATTTAGTGTTATATTTCTGCTTTATGGATGATCAGTTGTATCCTTTGCAAACATCATTGACGGACCAGCTGATCTCGAGTAATCATCGCTGTATCTTGCAAGGCCAAGTATCGTCGTGGCAACATCGACGTTTTCCAGGCATGATTCAATGTGTCTTCCGTCAGTCATATATGTGGCGCTTTTAAATAACGCCATAATACCATTGTTAACAAACCCAGGTCAATCACCAATTCCGATTCCTGTACCATCTGCTTGTAAAAGTCTACCTTCTACTTCAGTGAATGCCTCTGCGGGTAAGAAATATCTGCTTGTATCCTGAACTTGTAATTCGATTCTTCCACGTGCGTTAGGTTTGCGTGCGTCATAAGAATAATATTGATAATCGCGCACAGATTCATCTTTGAGGACTGGCGCATCCATGTCAAATCCAGGATCAGATACACGTTTGAACATCTTTATTATATTTGTTATCGTCTAACACGAAGACCACTTCCTGCTCTCAGACTAGCAGTTATATTTTTTTTCTTTTTCTGACATGGGTACACCAGCCAACTCTGCTAGTTTTTGATTTGCAGCCTGATTTATTATTTTACTAACATTTGCAGGCATAATTTCAGTGCTGGGCAATTTTAGTGATTGCGGTTTTCATCGTATTAATCGTGCTAGTCTATCCTTGATTGCTGAGAATGCTAGCAACATCTCCAACAGCACCAATACCTTTTTCACGAACAACGTCAATAGTGTTCATTCCCAGTTGCTTTGCAGTCGGTATTGCTTTTGGGGCTATCCTTCTAAATAGACCCTGAACAATATCACTGAATCCATCACAGTAGATCGCTTTATTGGTTGGTAATCGCGAATTTATCACCCTCACCATTACAGGTCCACGTTGAGCATATGTATGATCATCTTATTTTAGTCATTGTATCTAATTGCATACCCTTAATCACTGTGGTAATCATCAGCGATTTCATCGATGAGGGACCGATAAACATTAATGTCCATGATACCTCCTGTAAATAATCTCTGACAAATAGCAGCTGCTTCATTAATGATTTCTGGGGAATTATTACGGGCTCGTTTTCCGCCAATCAGAATTTCTAGTCTGTCCGCGTCGGCAAGGACGTTATTGGGACAAGTAATAAGACCACTCCCCGTTGTATCTGTACCAATAACTCTTCCAGTAGCACGGGGGGTGGGGGTGGGTGGGGGGGGGGGTGGGTGGGTGGGTGGGTGTTAAATCTGCGGAATAAAATTATTCTTCATCACTTTTTACTTGGACTGGTTGTTGTTTTTGTTTTTGTCTTTCTTTTTGTTTATTGTTGTATTTTTTGGAATAGTTCTTTTTGTTTTTGATGTTGTTATAGTTGTATTTGTGGTGGTAATTGTTGTTGTGGTTATTGTTGTTGTTCTAGTTGTTTTTGTTGTTGTTTTATTTGTTTTGTGGTTGTTGTTGTCGTTGTTGTAACTGTGAAAAATAGTTATCTATTCCATTACTAAATGCAATATATCTTGGATCACTACTTCAGGCCTGATCAACTCCGTAATATATACGAAATATCCATTGTACCAAGCTTCACAACCTACAACATCATCAGCGTACTCGGGTTTCAAATCTTTTTTTCTTTGATCAAAACTTATGGGGGAAAACAAAGGTAATTCATTTATGCTGTTAAGTTTTTTGATGTGCTTAATATAATCTTCGGTAAATTTACCATTCACATCAATTTTGGCTCTTGTTTGTTCTGGTTCTGCTTCTGGTTCTGGTATACGATTCTTTATATCATCTATTTCAGCACGAGCTTGGTCAATACCTTCAAGTATTTCTCGCATTGGTTGAGCAGCAGCTACTTCACCTGGAAGTTCTCGTAGAATCTTTTTTGTTTTTGTTAGTTCTTTCTGCTATTTTTCCAGTTGCTTTAGCGGTTTGCTCCAATGTCTGAAGAAGATCTTAGGTAGCTTTTGTAACAGGGTCAAATAACTGTTCTGCACCCTCTGTAAATTCCACCTTAGACTTCTGACGCTCTTGTAGTTGCTGCTTGACAGAATCACGAACGGGTAGATATATTTTAATTTGCCTCTAGTCGCTGTCGAACTAGTTTAGCTGTGTGAGATTCCATTATTGATATAATAATAATTTAATTACAGCAGCAGGGAGGGTGACGACAAATACTGAGGGTCCGAAAGCAAATGAACATGCCATAAAAAACGAAAACACAAGTGTCAAAAATAAAGTAACAAACTGAGCTAACCCATTTAGAGAAATCTCGATTGGTTAAAGGCTTCGGTTTGACGTTATTGACCTTGTATTTTCATTTTTCGCAGGAAGCTTTATTTTCACGAACGGACCCTCCTAGAAAATGATCTGTTCACCCGCCCTGCTTTAGCGTTATTAACGCTTGTATTTTTTCACCCTCCGTAGGAAGTATTATTTCGGTTCGAAATTTTGGTCTGTCCACCCTCCCTGCTGCTCAAGCATGGCTGTTGTTTGAGATGTGACCGTTATTTAATTGTCATTGGCACATTGATTATGCGGAAAGACAGGGCAGCGAATGAAAGGAATAATTAAAAAGCAAATCTATTGGTACATTGAAATTTATAGACGGTAACTGAGGTGGTTAGAGACGGGAGTGAGGATGGGTGGGGTGGAAGAAAAATAGAGGGAGCACTGCAAAGCAATGAAAAATATATTTACTTAACAAATGATAAAAACTATATTTCAGGTTGTTCACAATCAACGTATCTACGTCCTGTGATAACCACCGGATAGTGTTTCATGTATAGAACATTTCTTTATGAAGTTAATTTTCCTATAAATGGCAATAGATGGTGTTCATACAACGAGAACATATCTTTATGAGCTCTCTTTTCCAATAAATGACATTAGATGGTGTTCACACAACGAGAACATTTATGAACTTACCTTTCCAATAAATGGCACTCAGAAAACCACAAAAATTGTTAAACTGTACCAATGAAAATAAATTCAGTGTTGTAAGTTAAGCACTTCTGCAACTACTGTAAATGAATTACTTGTACCAGTCATAAAAATGAATGTAGATAGTTTTCACAAACGCTCCATATGCATTCTATAATGATGACATCTAAAGACGGTTCTTATAGAGAAATTTTGTATGTACTTACTTTTCCAATAAATGGCAATAGATGGTGTTCACACAGGGAGAACATTTCTATATCCTTGACAATCACCATCTCGTCATGGTCCTCGTCAAATATGGCATCATTCAGTATCTCTGAAATTACATTTAGATAGTAATTTTCACTCCAACGAAAAATGCAGTATATAATGTTTCATTTCACTGTCCAAAAAACATTTCCATGAATATAAAACAAAAATAAAAAAATAAAGTGTTTAGTTCTAATTCTATCAATTAAAGTTTGACTTTGTTGAATTACCGAATAAAGCAAGTCAAAGGGCTTCTGGGCAGCTCAACAAGGGTGCGGTGACGTGACAGAGCTGCTTGTGTAAAGATTCATTATGACTCCTTAAAGAAACCGATCCAGTCAACTCACCTTTTAATGTTTTGGGACAGATTCCTTTTGGCGTTACTAGGTTGGTTTCTTTTTACCAAACACTCGTTTGGCGGAGATCTCACAAAGCCATACGAGCAGTGTATTTGAACGAAACAAGGGCTGAGAAGAGTGTTTCCATTACACAAATAACACTGATACCAAGAGAGGACGGGAGTGAAATATTGCATGAAACATTTTTGGGGGGAAAAGTTTGCTACAATAATAATAATAATAATAATAATAATAATAATATTGCTTCATTTCTAGAAGGTAACTCCGTTAGTAAAATACTATTCGCGCTTGAGGTATTCTCTACAATCTATTTATGTACAGTTTATAGGTTAGATAACACAATTTGAAAAAGAATTATTACTTTTCATTTGACATGTATTCAAAGCGTTTATTTTTAAAAGCAAGAAGAGAACTTGATTGTTTTTTTTTTTATTTAAAGGCATGCTGTTCCAGAGACGAATTTATGATTTTGGAAACAAGCGATTTCCAGATTCTGCAGAGCATAGGGCATAAATAGATTGTATCTGTCTAAATATGTCTTATAGATATTGCGGTACGTTGCAGATTTCCTGGAATCAATTACTTTTCTTACTTTGCATCCTATTTAATTTTTAACAGGGGTCTCGAAGGTGCATCAAAAGGTTTATATAGAAATATACGTGTTGCCGTTTCTTGTAATTTTAACATTTTCTCAAGGTCTTGTCTGGAACAGTTTCCCCATACATTAAGGCAATAATCTATCATTAGCTGAATATATGCGTTAAAATATAGGAGTATGACATCAGGGGTGAAGTGTTTCTTAAGTTTGGCCAACAGTGTTATATTATGAGTAGAGGTTATTAATTTTAACGAAACCAATCCAAATGAAGTCTTTTCTCTTCTTTTATGCATATAAATAATAAATAAAATCGAAGGCTTGTGCTTGTGATGAACCAAGAGTAAATTCTGCAGATATTATATCTTGACTGCTTCCCCAACATATTATCCCAGAACATTTGTATATCCAAAACTATGCAAGGAACCATTAAAATTAGGTGAAGAAATGACTCCATATTTACAATAAAAATTTATTTATTCGAAATAAAGACATTCTTTTTTGCATGTAAGATTCTTCTTTTTCGGACTATCTATCTATCTATCTATCTATCTATCTATCTATCTATCTATATATATATATATATTATATTATATATATATATATATATATATATATATATATATATATGTATGTATGTATGTGTGTGTGTGTGTGTGTGTGTGTGTGTGTGTGTGTGTGTGTTTAGCGGATCAAATAAATAGCTTTTTCTTCCTCGTACTGCAATGTTCAGTCGTTCTTGCTGTCATGGCTGATGATGCTTTTTCATTCTTATCATCATTAATTGTAATCGGTAAGACAACATGTTTTCTTAAGCAACACACGATATCTTATTTTTTCATTGAAAACGGCACATCAAGATTTGTTTCCCTTATATGTTAAATTGTTATGCAACTCATTTTGTCCACACCTTTATCCCATTAAAACTTGTAGGCAATACACCTTATCTCATGATGCTGACATTGTTGGCTTCATGTAAATCGTGTGAAACTTTCCTATTATCTTTATGAAAGCTGTAGAATCGAATACATTGTAAATACGTGCTGTACTTTATGGTATTTTAAATTTCAGTTTATTTTTTGTAATTGACTGAGGCAGTGCGCTAGAAATTTGACTTAGTTTTGTCGTCTCCGATGGAGAATTGTTCCAAATAAAGTTTTATTGGCTAATGCAAAATATAATACTGAGCTATTGCGCTGATAAGTTTTGAATTTTTTATATTTTAGTATTACAGTATCCCTATACGACATGATTGACGAAACAAAATATTACATAATATGCGTTACAGAATATGTGTTATATGTCTGATTACATGTATGTGTCACCTATAGTTTTATCAGTTAAACTTTAAAGAAAAGAAAAATATGATGGCGTTAAACCTCGCACGTTTGACGGGCATAAAAAACAATTTTGAAAGGAGCTACCATCCTAATTGTAATAAATAAATATTTAATATCTAGCAAACGCTTAGGAGATACAGTTCTTTAAAAAATGGATGACTTGAAGGGAGAGGATAGAGAGATTATGTTTTATGAACAAGCTGAAAATATGTTGATGACCATATTATATGAGCAATCATTTAACAGCTGGAAACCAGCTGAAAGTATTATACCTGAGGAGAAAAAAAGTACGTTTAAAATGTCCCGTGTAAACAACAAAATGGTACACATAATCAAGTTGGTAAGGCGACTACAATGTATACAATGACACAGCATGCTAAGAAATGACTACAGTGTACTCAAGGACACAGCATTGTAAGAAATGACTACAGTGTACACACTGACATAGCCTTGTAAGAAATGACTACAGTGTACACAAGGATATATCATTATAAGAAATGACTACAATGTATACAATGACACAGCATGGTAAGAATGACTACAGTGTACACAATGACATAGCATTGCAAGAAATGACTACAGTGTACACAAGGACACAGCATTGTAAGAAATGACTACAATGTATACAATGATACAGCATGGTAAGAAATGATTACAGTGTACACAAGGACACATCATGGTAAGAAATGACTACAGTGTACACAAGGACACAGCATTGTAAGAAATGCTACAGTGTACACAAGGACACAGCATGGTAAGAAACGACTACAGTGTACACAAGGACACAGCATTGTAAGAAATGACTACAGTGTACACAAGGACACAGCATTATAAGAAATGACTACAGTGTACACAAGGACACAGCATGGTAAGAAATGACTACAGTGTACACAAGGACACAGCATGGTAAGAAATGACTACAGTGTACACAAGGACACAGTATTGTAAGAAATGACTACAGTGTACACAATGACATATCCTGGTAAGAAATGACTACAATGCACACAATGACACAGCATGGTAAGAAATGACTACAGTGCACACAATGACATAGCATGGTAAAAATGATTACAATGTACACAGTGACGTAGCATATCAAGAAATGACTACAATGTACACAATGACATAGGATGGTAAGAAATGATTACAATGCTCACAATGACATAGCATGGTAAAAAATGACTACAGTGTAAATGATGACATAGCATTGTAAGAAATGGCAACAATGTACACAATAGCATGGTAAGAAATTACACGTTAGTAGTGTAGTGGGATACTAGAGCCCTCATCATGCCAAAGAAGGAAAATCAGCCTGGGGCACTATGGCCCCACGATTTATAGGCCCACAAAATCAGCCTGGGACACTATAGCCCCAATGGGAATTTTGTATAGCGACTAGCACACGCTGGGACTGTATAGCGCCAAGAGGAATGGAACAGGTAGGGTGACGTCACGGTAATGGACACTGGCAACAATGTAGCAATGTAGTACCGTGACGTCATGCCACCTGTGTCATTTCTATATAAAGTGTGTAGAGGCTGAGACAGACATATACTAATACAAGCCCGAGATTTATATATAAAGCATTACCTAGACCTGAAATTATGTTGACGGTGTTCATAAATTTGCATAATTATAATGATGCTATAAATAATTATAATCAAGGAAAAGACTAACGCCAAAATGGATGTGACTAAAAGTAACGCTAAAATTACGAAATTGTCCCAGAATTTAACGGAGACTAAACATGTCCCTGAACATTAGGTTACATTGGTTTAGACTAAAAGTAGTACTAAAATGACGACATTCTCCCGGACTACAGTGGAGACTGAGAAAATCTGGAACATTAATATTCAAATGACTATGACTAAAAGTAACGCCAAAATTACGAAATTTTTGTCCCAGAATTTAACGGAGACTGAACATATCCCAGAAGATTAAATTATATTTGTTTAGTCTAAAAGTAGTACTAAGATTACTAAAATGTCCCAAACTCTAGTGGAGACTGAGAAAAACTCTGGAAGATTGTATTCAGATTGCCGTGACTTAAAATACTGCACTAAATTTCCGAAAAATTTAACGGACTTGAATGGAAACTGATAACTAGCCAGATATTTTGGTTGTCAGAAATTGCAAAGACAAAGTGTAGCACTAAATTCTGAAATTGCACCGGACTTTAGCGGAGACTGAAAATAATCCATAGATAAATTTTAAAAATGTTACCAAAACTTAAAGTAGTACTTAAATTATTTAAACTCATACCTACTTTCGCGGAAACTGAAAAATTGTAAATAAAAAATTAAATAAGCGATACTATAACGTCAATGGGAATTAGCATTACGGGACCCTACTTTTTCTACTATAGCGTCGAGATTTATAGCGTCAATGGGAATTAGCATTACGAGACCCTACTTTGTACTATAGCGTCAAGATTTATAGCGTCAAATGGCACACTCTGGGACACTATAGCGTCAATGGGAATTTTGTACGGGAGAATGGAACAGGTAGGGTGACGTTACGGTACTGGACACTTGCAACAGAGAATAATGTTTTTGTGAGTTAAACATAAATTATACAACAACTAAAAATTTTTTAGGCAAGAAAGATTAAATCATTTTGAGGCAATGGATTGACCCATTACACATAAATTATACAACAACTAAAAAATTTTTAGGCAAGAGAGAGTAGACATCTTTTCGAGACATATGCGTGGCCCTGAATGGGGTTGTTTAGTTTTCTTCTACTTTCCTCCCTTCTTCTTCTCCACCAGCACTTCATCTTCTACAGTACATTTTCTTTTTCTCATCCTTTCATCTATTTATAGCTACAACCTGTGGAAAACCCAAGTCTATATGTATAGCCTCAAAATTTCTAGCTTCAGTGACGTCACTGAACTGGCTGACCTGAATACGCGATACTGTAGTTAGGTAGGTAGGTGAATTGAATTTAATATGGATAAAGGAAGTTTAATAGGGACAAAGACCAATACACACAAAAGAAAAGGAGGGAAAAAAAAACCAATATCTACTATCCACACCAACGGACGTGAATGCAAAAAACACACCTATATACTATCCACACCAACGGAGGAGAAAGCAAAAAACACACAACTATATACTATTCACACCAACGGACGCGAATGCAAAAAACACACACCTATATGCTATCCACACCAACGAATGAGAATGCATAAAACACACACCTATATACTATCCACACCAACGAACGAGAAAGCATAAAACACACAAATTTACTATCCTCACCAACGAACGAGAAAGCATAAAACACACATATCTACTATCCACACAATCGGGATGAGAAGAAAAAAACACACATATCTACTATCCTCACCAACGAACGAGAAATCATAAAACACACACCTATTTACTCTCCACACCAACGAATGAGAAGAAGAGTTAGGGGGTTACCAAAATCTTTTACACAACGTAAACTTAGTTCAAGAGGACACTTCTGAACGGTGTGTGATGTGCAAGTTAGTGACGAAACAATTTAGATTTGCCACTGGAGTACGACCATCTCTTTGCAGAAAGTACATTTATTGCCCCCGACAAAAAGAGGTATAAAAACGGACTACCACTCCCAGAAGAACCACTCTCTTCAGGACAGTACCGGGATCGACATCACTGAAAGGCCATTCCGGGAGGACTCTTGTGTGATTGTGCCAAGGAGTGTGGAGACTCTCAGAACATTACACACTACCCCTACGATTTCACCTCTTGATCACCACAAATGTTGTACAGAGACTTGTTTATATTTCACTTTGATCGTTTTGATGTGTCTTTTATTTATGTATTTAACCATTTGGCTTTTATGTATTTTTGTCTTTCGTGTTGTTCACCATTAAAGATGACAATAAACGTGTCCTGAAAAAAGTATAAAAACTCTTGTCTTGTCTGTCTTCGTGTCAAAAGTAACATTTCTTACACTACTATGGCTACCTCTACTGTCTCTGCTCCCTCTTCCTCCAATGTCAAAGTCATTGACGAACACTGGTGCCAAGACGGAGGGCCTGTCGTGTACACGTCCCCTTCGTCGACTTAATCACAATCAACAAAAAAAAAAAAAACTATAAAAACCTCGGTCACTTTGACTCTGTCTCACACATCGTCAACATGACGTCCCTTCAGTCTCATCTTCCCATTAAATTGATTCGTGCCTTGTACGGTATCAGTCACGAAAAAAATCCACAAATACGTGCTCGTGTCTTAGAAGCTAGTCTCAAAGAAGTCTTACGATGGTTTACGGTGACAGCACATCAATTACTGCAAGGCATCATTCAGATTCCACATCAAACCAAACGTTTTTTTTGAGAGAAACAACTAGCCGATCCTCGCATCGACACTCAAACCAAAAAGCAAATCATTTTAAAACCTGGAGGTGGCGGTTATCTAGGAGGTGTCATCATTCGTTCCCTCTTAAAGTAGGATCCTAATGCTCCCAAAGTCGTCCCCAAGAAAAAAGCCACACCCAAACGTACCCAGAAGAAAAAGAAAAAGAGCAACGGTGTCAAGACCAGGTCACAGCCTCAGAAAAAGAAAAAGAAAAGTCCACAGAAAACAGCTTCTACTCGCAAGATAGTGTCTCCAAAAACTTCTCCTCCAGCGGTGACACCCTCTTCCTCTTTAGCGGCAGTGGCCGCTGATCACAAAGTACCTGCCCCCAAAATCAAAGTCCAAGAGAGAACGGGTGTGTTACAGAGTTTACTGGATTTGTCCAAGCAAGAACTGTCCCGATTTAGTCTGTTGCGAACTCCTCCACGACGTGTGTTGCCTGTCATCAAGTTGATACGACGTAAAGACAATCAGTGGCGACGCATTCCAGTATAAAAAAGACCTGAGGCAAACAATACGGATCAGTGTTTTTGTGCTGCTGCACGCCCAAAGATGTCCCCTCGAAGAAGTGTACACCGTTACCATCGCCGTTCTTCTTTGGTACTAAAAGGAAAAGGAAAACGAAAAAGACAGTCACGTCATCCTAAAAAGCGCTTAGCCAAATATCGGCAACTCCCTCTGAAAAGACACACTCGTCCAAAGAAAAGGAGAAGACACCAAAAGGGAGGTTTCTTTGGCCCTTTCCTTGAATTTGATAAGATAGCCGATGATTTTGTCACAAGGGTAAAGGACAGGCTCCAAAAAAAATAAGATAAAAAGACGCATGTCGAGCCATGGATTTCAGTGTATTTTTTTGTGCACCAAAAGATGTCTCCTCATCGTCGTTCTCCTGCCCAGAAAGGAAAAAGAAAAAGACAGTCTCGTCATGCGAAAAAACGCTTAGCCAAACATCCACGTCACCCCCAGAAAAGACACACTCGTCCAAAGAAAAAGAGGAGCCGCCAAAGAGGAGGATTCTTTGGCGATTTTGGAAAACACATCGTCACCTTTATGATGAAGCGATAGTCCCCAAAAAAGGATAAAAGACCGTGTGACAAGTCATCGAAGTTGGTGTATTTTTGGTGTGTGTCCCGGAATCAACAAACAAAGATGTCACCCAAAAATAGATATCCTTCTTCTATTCACAAAGGAAAGAAAAGGAAAGGACTGCCTTCTCGTTTAGTCAAACATTGGGACATGTTGTCTGTCCTGTCCACCCATGCGAAAACAACTCATTCAAACTGCCTCCAAAGATGTCATCGATACGGTGAGCGAATGTTGTCTGAACGTCTTAAAAGGCACAATACCTTTGACTAAACATCAGAAAAATTGCTTAGCCAAACATCGACACGTTCTTCGCCAAATGATCCAAAAGAAAATACCCATTCGTCAAAAGAAAAAGATGTTGGTGCAACGCGGATGATTTTTAACCCCTGTTAGGATTTATTACCAATGTAGCGAAACCTATACTGAGTGCAATGGGGCATATTATACAAGCCCTAATTCCAAGATAAAAGACCAAGAAGATAAAAGGGACCTCTGAAATCAAAAGATCTCAGACGTGATCCTTGAAATCTGCTAGCTTTAGTCCCTTACAAACGATGGATGGAATACCATCATTGGCAAGAACAACGAACCCCAAATTTACCTCCCAATCCTCATTTGACCGAGATGTCCCAGTTACAACACGAATTGCAATCGTTGCGATTTGTCAGAAACGGAAAAATCGCAACGGTACGGTCAGTTGTTGCAACGACTGCAACTCCTTCACCAGAAAGCTTTAGACGAAACAGCTCAACCCACTCTGAAAGATTTTAAGGCCTTGATGAAAAGTCCATCACCACCAGTACCACCTCCAGTGGTCAAGACAGAAAGTCCACTACCACTAGTCCCAGTGATCAAGACAGAAAAAGAAGAAGAGTTTCAATCTCCACCAGAAAAAGTACGCAAGTTAACAACACCACCTACATCCAGAATTGGTTGGATTAAAAAGATGATGGCTACTCCTTCTTCCTCAGAAGAGAAAACGAAAGCCAAGACAGACGTGAAACAAGAACTGATTACCCCTGTTCAAACTCTGTCCTCCTCCTCAATACCTATTGCTCGTCGGACAGCAAAGCATTACAAACCAAGAAAATACCACAGAAAGACAAGAGTAGCATCAGTGAAGAGTGGATCACTTATTAAAAAATGGAGAAGGTGTTAGCCAGCATTTACTACGATCCATCCCATCCTGCAGGTTACGGAGGAGTTCAGAAATTGTATCGGGCTGCCAAAACTCGACTGGAAAGTATCCGTTTACGTCAGGTGCAACGCTGGTTACAAGAACAAGCCACGTACACCTTACACAAACCCATTCGACGAAAATTTTCCAGAAGTCGCACCCAAGTGGAGAGTATCGATCACCAATGGCAAGCCGATTTAGCCGATGTCTCTCATTTAGCCACCTACAATCGTGGTTACAAATATTTATTTTGTGTCATCGACGTCTTTTCCAAATTTGCTTGGGTCGTACCATTGACTTCCAAATCGAGCAGTGAGTTAGTGCGAGCCCTGCAACTGGTGTTGAAACAAAGCGGGCGTCACCCTCTTCGATGGCAAACTGACAAAGGCACCAAATTTTTGAACCAAGCTTTCCAAAAGAATTGAAGAAACCTGACATTCATTTTTTCACCACCGAGAATCCAGAAACCAAAGCTAGCATCGTGGAACGTTTTCAACGCACCTTGAAAGAACGCATGTGGAAATATTTTACGCATCAACACACTGTCACGTACATCGACGTCTTGCCACACCTCGTCCAATCGTACAACCAATCTTACCATCGGAGCATAGGGCGTGCCCCCCAAGAAGTGACTGCTGACAACGAAGTGACCGTCTTCGAGCGTCTGTTTGGTACGTCCCCATCAGTGACTGTCCCCACGAAAGGTGGGATATTGGCAGCAGGAGATTGGGTGCGCATTGGCAAAACCAAACGCACTTTTGACAAAAGTTACTTACTCAACTGGACCACTGAATTGTTTCGTTTCACCGAACGTGTGTGTGGCCGTGATCCTCCCGCTATAAATTAGAAGACATGAACGGGAAGTGTTAAAAGGAACGTTTTACTTGCCCGAGTTACAACGTGTGACCAAAAAAGAAGACGACGTGTACGAGATAGAAAGCATTTTCGATCGAAGAACCCGAAAAGTGGGAAAACGACGTGTCAAAGAAGTCAAAGTACGTTGGAAAGGATATCCTCCCAGTTTTGACTCTTGGATCGACGCTTCGCAACTCATCGACTATAAAAAGAAGTGACCATCATGCCCTTCAACACAGCCTCAGATACTGCAGTGACCACTCCTTCCCCCAGTTCTTCTATGCAAGATCTACAAAAGCAACCCTTGTGAGTGTGGTGTGGAGAACTGTGCCTAAAACGCAAATCGTCTTTTTCTGCCAAATCTTTGTGGTATATTGTGTCATCGGTGCTGCCATTGCCAATTTGAGTTTGCAACAAGGAGACAAACAATTGTGGACCATTTTACTTAGCAGTTGCATTGGTTACCTTCTTCCCAATCCGTCTCTGAAATATTCCTCTAACGGAAACAACAACGGGAGTCTTGTGTCCAACGTTAGTCCCCCTTCCAACAGTCACCCTAACCATCCTCTTTTAGACACTCCTCTGACTTCCAGTGGCTCCTCGGACACTAGAACTGTGGAATTATGAACAACCAATTTTACTTAACGTTACCCAGTGATAGTTCCATGGAGGTGTTTCCCAATAACACTTTGTGCTGTTACACGGCCAGATTACCTCAGGCCATCCAATTGGATCACGAAGCCCGTTGGGAAGTGGCTTTAGTGGAAATAATTCACCCTACACAAATCAAAAACATCATCGAAAATCAAAACACTTTTACGGTAGAAGTTTATGACGAACAAGTGCAACAAGCCTTGGATGAACGTAGCAGGTAGCTGACTCTATGAAATCACAAGACCCCAAAACTAAACGATTCACCTATCTGTTGACCATTCCTGCAGGTTATTATTTTAGTGGTCAACATTTGGTGAACACGATTTCTACCAAATTCAATGCCGTGTTTGCCAAAGCCTTGGAGAGAACCAGAAAAAGTATCACCCTCGAGTACCACAAAATAGCTCGTCGTCTAATGATGAAATTTTCAGAGGACAAACTATTGGCCATTACATTTTGTCCTGAATTGTATGATATTTTAGGTGGAGACACCAAGTTGATCAAGATGAAAAACGAAATACCAGCCATTACTGGCAACTTGGATTTTGCGAAATATTTTAGATTCCCTGTAGAAATGAACCAAGGACTGAATCTGATTTTTGTGTACTCCGATGTGGCGGAGTACAACGTGGTGGGACACACCTCCGTACCGTAACTGCGCGTCATTCCTTTCAAAGTGGTTTCTGCCACGAACGCTGACGAGGAAGGTGGAAACACCTATCACGTTCACCACGAATTTGTACATCCTCACTATTTGCCCGTCAGTAAGTCTTATTTCGACACTGTCAACATTACTATAAAAGGAGATCTGGGACAAAATATTCCATTCACCAAAGGGAAAGTCACAGTCCATTTTCGAAAACGATTACTCTAACTTTTTGTCAGTCATGTATCCTGTGTACCAAGGAGTCGCTCGACAGCGAGGACATCGTTTAGGTGATATGCTCAAATCAGCCTTTCGTACAGTGGCTCCCGTTTTGAAACCGATGGTGACACGGAGATTGCACGCCTTAAAAGATGCCGCGTTGACGCCAGGTAAAGAATTTCTCCAAAATGTCATCATTGACAAACAAAACCCCAAAGAAGCTTTCTTGAGAGCAGGCAAAAATGTCTTGCTTCAAACAGGCAAAGACCTTTTGGGTCGGCGAGAAACTCCTATAGATGCCCTGGGCGATGCCGAGTGAGACATTCCTGCTTCCCTGACGCCACAGCAAGGACAAGGCAGAAAAAGACAACGAAAACACCCCTTGAGAGGACTTCACACCCCTAGAGCTAGAAAGTCTAAGAAAAGAAAAACCGTCCGAGACTTAGACGTTTTTGATTATTAAATCAGAGAAAATGATGCACCGAGAGTCTTGCGTTTGTTCCAAGTCGGAACTGCATCTGTTTGCCATGCCACCCACCATGATGACAATGCAAGAATCCCAATGGGTCGAATTTCATCCCGTCTCCTCTTTGACGGATTCAGCTCCCATCGAGTTTGAAATCAAAGGACAGCCGGAAGATTACATCGATCTGAATAGCAGTTACATGTACCTGAAACTGAAAGTGATCAAAACCGACAACACCAATCAGGGAGCCGATGCCAGAGTAGCTCCCGTCAACAATTTCATGCATTCCTTGTTCAGCGAAGTGGATTTGTACTTGAATAACAAACTGGTCAGCAGCAGTATGGATACTTACCCTTACCGAGCGTACCTAGAAAATCTCTTGACGTACGGAAAAGAGGCCAAGAACACTCATCTGGATGCTTACGTGGTATGGAAACCTGACACCGCAGGTGAAGACACGTTTAACGACACAGCCCTGACAGCCGATGACAATCCTCACAATGTGGGTTTTAACAACCGTCGAAGGAAAATCCTGCAAGGTCGTAATTTAGAACTGATGGATCGTTTGCATTTGGACATGTGGTTGCAAGACAAGTATTTGCTGAACGGAGTGGATATTCGCCTGAGACTCAATTGCAGCAGTTTCGCTTTCCATTTGATGGCTCATGCCAACGAGTACAAAACCATCATCCAAGAAGCCAGACTTTACGTACGCCGCGTAGAAGTGTTACCTAATGCGGGAAATGACATCAGTCAAACATTGAGCAGATCGACCGCCAAGTATCCGATACGACGTGTAGAAGTGAAAACATTCACCATTGCTGCTGGACTCCGATCCAAGATCGAAGATCATCTCTTCCAAGGACAGTTACCCAAACGTTTAATCGTTGGCATCGTCAGTAATGCAGCCCTCAACGAAGCCCACGATCAAAATCCTTTCCAGTTTAAACACTACAGAGTGTCCAAGATCAAAGTCAGTCGCGATGGCAAGACTTTGTGTACCAGACCCTTTGAACCTAACTTTAGCCCAAGACCTAATAGAAGAGGTCTTCAGAGAGGAAATTAAGAAAGAACAAGAAGAATGGACTGAGAAGTACAGACTTCAGAAGAAGCAGAGAGAAAAACAACAGCAGCAACAACAGCAGCAACAGCAAGAACCAGACAGAGGTTTTGTGGACTGTCGAGTAGACACCAAGGAATTCTCTTTCTCTTTCCGCAGAAGCAGACCGTATCGTATAGGAAAGCCTGCCGCCAGACGGGGACGCAATCTTAGACAGTAAAAAAAAAAGATTGCCATTAATCCCGTTAACAAAAAAACAGCCCTTTTCAGGGCTACCCAATACTCTAGAAAAGAGATACTAATACAATTGACAAAACTTTTAAAATTTTAAAAAATAAATAGAAGTGTGTCTATAAGCACTTCGTTTCTTTTGTCAGTAAAAAAAATCCACCCTTTGTTGTCTCTGTCTTGTCCAATCGTGCATGTCTGTGTTTGTAAATAAAAAAGTAAAAAAGTCAACGTGAGTGCTTCTTTTAGGTCCGCGCTCTTCATGTGATGGTAATAGTGGTATTGTAAATTTTGGTGTCAGGGATGTTTTCCTTCACGTCCGTGCTCCAGGAATATAAAGCGGCACAATTGTCAGTCTGGCTACCATTGTGGACTAGTCAACTTCGATGAAGATGAGTAGCAGATTAGCCAAATTGTTGGAGCTCCAAATGCACCTGGAGTATGCCAGGCGTCTTTTAGACGAACTGGCTATGGAGGCCATAGCGGAGAAAGAAAGAATAGTGGAGGAGGAGAAGAAAAAGAAAGAAAAAGAGAAGGAAAGGATCCTGCCACACCTGATCATGAGACCTCAGTGTGAGGTGAAGCCTGAGGTGAGGACACCTCCACAGTCAGTACCAGCACCGCAGCCACTACCAGTACCACAACCATCACCAGCACTACAACGACCGAGAGATGCTGTTCCTCAAATTGAAAATTGGGAGCAGGAGTTGGAGAGACAGCGGCAAGAGTGGGAGCCGCAGAGACCTCACCATCCCCGGGTCTGGCATAGGAGAAGACAGAGAGAACAAGCCTTCACTATCCCTCAGACTGAAAACTGGAATGATGAGGCCACTCAAGTTCCCTCTGCGCTCGGAACCATACGTATTAATTGGGAAAATGATTGGAGCCAGCGATGCATGTGTGGTGCCAGCCCTGGAAGATGTCATCATTAACCAGGTGCATTTGGAGTTCAAAAAGAAAAAACAGCTCTTCTCAGGTCTAACCAAATCTCTAGAAAAGAGAGACTATTCAAGTTGCCAATTGGTGTGAATGTAGAGTAGTGTGACTATAAACACTCACTCCTTTACTGTTGTGTGTGTGTGTGTGTGTGTGTGTGTGTGTGTGTGTGTGTGTGTGTGTGTGTGTGTGTGTGTGTGTGTGTTGCATGCGCATTCGTTTGTGAGGATAGTAAATAAGAGTGTATGTTTTATGCTTTCTCGTTCGTTGATGACGATAGTAGATATGTGTGTTTTTTTCTTCTCATCCCGATTGTGTGGATAGTAGACATGTGTGTTTTATGCTTTCTCGTTGGTTGGTGAGGATAGTAAATTTGTGTGTTTTATGTTTCTCGTTCGTTGGTGAGGATAGTAAATGGGTGTGTTTTATGCTTTCTCGTTCGTTGGTGAGGATAGTAGATATGTGTGTTTTTTTCTTCTCATCACGATTGTGTGGATAGTAGATATGTGTGTTTTATGCTTTCTTGTACGTTGGTGTGGATAGTTAACAGGTGTGTGTTTTCAGCTTTCTCGTTCGTTGGTGAGGATAGTATATAGGTGTGTTTTATGCATTCGCGTCCGTTGGTGTGGATAGTTAACAGGTGTGTGTTTTCGGCTTTCTCGTCCGTTGGTGAGGATAGTAAATAGGTGTGTGTTTTTTGCATTCGCGTCCGTTGGTGTGGATAGTATATAGGTGTGTGTTTTTTGCTTTCGCGTCCGTGCGTCCGTTGGTGAGGATAGTATATAGGTGTGTGTTTTTTGCATTCACGTCCGTTGGTGTGGATAGTATATAGGTGTGTGTTTTTTGCTTTCTCGTCCGTTGGTGTGGATAGTATATAGGTGTGTTTTATGCATTCTCATTCGTTGGTGTGGATAGTATATAGGTGTATGTTTTATGCATTCGCGTCCGTTGGTGTGGATAGTAAATAGGTGTATGCTTTATGCATTCGCGTCCGTTGGTGTGGATAGTAAATAGGTGTGTGTTTTATGATTTCTCGTTCGTTGGTGAGAATAGTAAATAGGTGTGTGTTTTTTGCATTCGCGTCCGTTGGTGTGGATAGTATATAGGTGTGTATTATGCATTCTCATTCGTTGGTGTGGATAGTAAATAGGTGTATGTTTTATGCATTCGCGTCCGTTGGTGTGGATAGTATATAGGTGTGTGTTTTATGCTTTCTTGTTCGTTGGTGAGGAGAGTAAATAGGTGTGTGTTTTTTGCATTCGCGTCCGTTGGTGTGGATAGTATATAGGTGTGTGTTTTTTGCATTCGCGTCCGTTGGTGTGGATAGTATATAGGTGTGTGTTTTTTGCTTTCTCGTCCGTTGGTGTGGATAGTATATAGGTGTGTGTTTTATGCGTTCTCGTCCGTTGGTGTGGATAGTATATAGGTGTATGTTTTGTGCATTCGCGTACGTTCTTGTGGATAGTAGATATTGGGTTTTTTTTCTCCTTTTCTTTTGTGTGTATTGGTCTTTGTCCCTATTAAACTTCCTTTATCCATATTAAATTCAATTCACCTACCTACCTACCTACAGTATCGCGTATTCAGGTCAGCCAGTTCAGTGACGTCACTGAAGCTAGAAATTTTGAGGCTATAAATATAGACTTGGGTTTTTCCAATGGGAATTTACACAGTATCACGTATTCAGGTCAGCCAGTTCAGTGACGTCACTGAAGCTTGAAATTTTGAGGCTATAAATATAGACTTGGGTTTTCCACAGGTTGCAGCTATAAATAGATGAAAGGATGAGAAAAAGGAGAAAAATGTACTGTAGAAGATGAAGTGCTGGTGGAGAAGAAGAAGGGAGGAAAGTAGAAGAAAACTAAACAACCCCATTCAGGGCCACTCATATGTCTCGAAAAGATGTCTACTCTCTCTTGCCTAAAAATTTTTTAGTTGTTGTATAATTTATGTGTAATGGGTCAATCCATTGCCTCAAAATGATTTATTCTTCCTTGCCTAAAAATTTTTTAGTTGTTGTATAATTTATGTTTAACTCACAAAAACATTATTCTCTGTTGCAAGTGTCCAGTACCGTAACGTCACCCTACCTGTTCCATTCTCCCGTACAAAATTCCCATTGACGCTATAGTGTCCCAGAGTGTGCCATTTGACGCTATAAATCTTGACGCTATAGTACAAAGTAGGGTCCCGTAATGCTAATTCCCATTGACGCTATAAATCTCGACGCTATAGTAGAAAAAGTAGGGTCCCGTAATGCTAATTCCCATTGACGTTATAGTATCGCTTATTTAATTTTTTATTTACAATTTTTCAGTTTCCGCGAAAGTAGGTATGAGTTTAAATAATTTAAGTACTACTTTAAGTTTTGGTAACATTTTTAAAATTTATCTATGGATTATTTTCAGTCTCCGCTAAAGTCCGGTGCAATTTCAGAATTTAGTGCTACACTTTGTCTTTGCAATTTCTGACAACCAAAATATCTGGCTAGTTATCAGTTTCCATTCAAGTCCGTTAAATTTTTCGGAAATTTAGTGCAGTATTTTAAGTCACGGCAATCTGAATACAATCTTCCAGAGTTTTTCTCAGTCTCCACTAGAGTTTGGGACATTTTAGTAATCTTAGTACTACTTTTAGACTAAACAAATATAATTTAATCTTCTGGGATATGTTCAGTCTCCGTTAAATTCTGGGACAAAAATTTCGTAATTTTGGCGTTACTTTTAGTCATAGTCATTTGAATATTAATGTTCCAGATTTTCTCAGTCTCCACTGTAGTCCGGGAGAATGTCGTCATTTTAGTACTACTTTTAGTCTAAACCAATGTAACCTAATGTTCAGGGACATGTTTAGTCTCCGTTAAATTCTGGGACAATTTCGTAATTTTAGCGTTACTTTTAGTCACATCCATTTTGGCGTTAGTCTTTTCCTTGATTATAATTATTTATAGCATCATTATAATTATGCAAATTTATGAACACCGTCAACATAATTTCAGGTCTAGGTAATGCTTTATATATAAATCTCGGGCTTGTATTAGTATATGTCTGTCTCAGCCTCTACACACTTTATATAGAAATGACACAGGTGGCATGACGTCACGGTACTACATTGCTACATTGTTGCCAGTGTCCATTACCGTGACGTCACCCTACCTGTTCCATTCCTCTTGGCGCTATACAGTCCCAGCGTGTGCTAGTCGCTATACAAAATTCCCATTGGGGCTATAGTGTCCCAGGCTGATTTTGTGGGCCTATAAATCGTGGGGCCATAGTGCCCCAGGCTGATTTTCCTTCTTTGGCATGATGAGGGCTATAGTATCCCACTACACTACTCACGTTTGAAGAAATTAAGGCAATAGATAATATTACAAACTATAAAGCTAAATCATACTAGAGCAAAAGAAGGGTGAAAAACAAATATAGAGTGCCAATACAAACTTCTGTATGAGATATTTGACAAAAATATAGGGTAGGGAAGATCACATAAATGTTTATTGGTTCTTGTGGATATCAAACTTCTCTCAAATTTCATTCTGTATAAATCATCATGGCACGAAGGGGCTTGGCGTTTGTACAAAGAATTACAGCCGCGGTTACTAAAATAAAAAAACTAGAACAACTTCATCTAAATAAAAGATCAACTGAATTTAGCCACTGTTGAGAAAAATGGTCCTGTATTGTAGTCCTTCCGAGGTGTAAATTCGTTTGTTTAACAAATCACTCAGTATATACCAACGTCAACTGCCTTCGTGCCAGAATGATTTCAATCAAAACCTGTACAATTCTGTTGAGTGCTTTTGAGTAGAAGTCGTTCAAAAGATTTTACTTTTTAAGAAGAGCGAAAACATTTTACGACGAATGCACATTATTTGTATAATATTGTGTTAAATCCCTTTATGCCTTTATGCTTAGTATCAAATGTGGTGAAATTATGATGAGTGTTTCTAGGAAAGAATTTGTTGAAAAAATATTCTTTTAGTAACTTAGCAGTATTTTGTGGCACATTGGTATCCTTTTGTTAAAATTAGAAACACTTTTAATCCAGGATGCTCAGGTCTGTTCAATGGGGTTTGAGAAGAAGTAATTTAAAAGTTTTTGTATATTTCAGCAAGGTGCCATATTTTATAGCATATAGACATAATGAATATTATTCTATTTTTAGAAATGGAGCCGTATTCCATGCATAAATTTCAACGATTTTCATGCCTGAGTAAATTGTGTGACATCTATTAAATTCTGATGAGCACGATTAGATAAATTCTTAAGGTTTTAATATTTTAATATCGTCAGCCATATTAGATGGCTTCGTCGTTTTGTACAAAGATGAAAGCTCTTCAAGCCAGTACTATGTTCGCCATTTGGTTGAAATAAATTGGTTCGGTGACTGATGACAGACGATGCACGATGGAAGCCAGTGGCGGGACCACACAGTAAGCTCGCCTGAACTTAAGGCGAAACGAGCTAAATGTGAGCATTGAAATAAGATTGAGCTATCAGATAAGTTTATTGTAGTTACTTATACGACAGATGCTTCAACAAACAAATAAGGTGACAGTATTTTTAAATAAATAAAATATCCGTTGAAGACATTCAATAAATGCAATAATTAGGCACATATCATATGTACGTTACGTTCATTACTAGTTTGTGTTATCTGTTCCTATAATTACCAAACTTTGTCACAAAGGTTAGTTTTAGCTGGAAGATAATCCATGCTTGCTAAAAAAAATTTCCGAAAGCAATGCTGCACCTGTTTAGTAAAGTATCCTCAACATTTTTTTTATATATCAACTGAATTTTAAAGCAAGCAAAATGTTTCGAATATACTTTACAACACGTTGAGTCAACCTTAAAACAAGTCAAATGTTTCGAATGTGTCTTACAACACGTTGAATCAGTCTTAAAAGAAGTAAATTGTTTCGAACGTGCCTTACAAAACATTGAACTAGCCTTAAAACAAGTCACATGTTTCGAATATGCTTTTCAACGCGTTAAATCAGTCTCAAAACAAGTCAAATGTTTTGAATATGCTTTACAGCACGTTAAATCAGCCTTAAAACAAGTCACATGGTTCGATTATACTTTTTACAACACGTTGAATCAGTCTTAAAAGAAGTCAGATGTTTTGAGTATTCTTTACAACACGTTGAATCAGCCTTAAAACAAATCAAATGTTTCGAATATATTTTACAACGTCTTCTGGTTCGAACTGGTTTCAAATGCAAATATTTATAATGAAAAAAGAAAACATAGATTTAATCATAATGTTATAGTTAAGCTTTGATTTAATCATACTGTTATAATTAAGGTTATACATGTTTTGTTAAAATGTACGCTATCTCTACTTTCAGAAAATATTTAAACCTACTAAACTTATTAATGTTTTCCACGCTTCATATAAGTGAACGTAGCTTGAACAATTTTTCAGTCATACCGCTACGATGTCTGCAGTTTGGCAGATTATAGCGATGTGTAGCACTGGGGCATCATGCCGCAGACATGTAGCATCATGTCCCACCCAGTCACATTATCCTGACACCAGGCCGACCAGTCCTAACACTAACCTCTTGAGTTCCTAGCGAGGCAGCTGTTAGTACCTTGTTTTATAAGTATTTGGTATGACTCGGCCTGGGTTCGAACCCGCGACCTCCCGCATCCAAGGCAGACGCTCTAACCACTAGGCCACCGGAGAGGTCGCTACAGATAAGAAATTATATGATACCATATGTTTATAAAGATCAGAAATTACATGTCATCTGTTTATACAGATGTGATACCATCTGTTCATACAAAATTAGAAATTACATGATACCATCTATTCATATAGATAAGAAATTACATGATACCGTCTGTTCATATAGCTCAGAAATTACATTATACCATCTGTTCATACTTGAATGCACGAGTCCATTAGTGTATCGATGATGTGTAACATTGCATGAAGGTAACAACTTGGTATAGCTATGAAACTGAACTTCAAAGGATGGTATGGTACTGTGCCCTGCAACAAAAGTGTGGAATGGGTATGTGCCATGTTACAGAAGCGTGGAATAGGATTGTGAGACTTTACAGATGAGTGGCATGGGACTGTGCCATAGTGCAGAAGAAGTGTAGAATGGGACTGTATCATGTTAATTAAGTGTTGATTGGGACTGAGACTTGTTATATAAATGTGGAATGGGACTGTGCCATGTTACAGAAGTGACGAGTTTCACACCACTAAAGATATAAAACTAAAGCATTGCATTGGATGTGATGGTTGGCAGATGTGTGTAACAACAAAATATTACAATCTGATCCAACCTTTGCCCTATTCTTCGTCCTACCATATCCCAAAATAAGATATCAAGAGAGTCGATCACAGTGTTCAGATAAATGCACACAACACCCACAGTATCCCAATGCATTGCAATTTTCAAGAGGTAACGCTGTATTCATTTTATTGCTAATGTATTGCAAAGCATGCAAACTGTAGTCCTTAAAATTATATATACTTGTCCACTAGGAAAAACAACTTTAATCTGAATAAAAGGAAAGATATGATGAATGGATTTTTCTAACCCAAACTGTCACACAGGGTTTGACAAATCTGAGAATCGGATGGGATCCGGGAGAAGAACACTGTAACCCGGTTTAAAGTCAGTGACTCAGACAAGGTAAAGAGGACAGCTGAATATGAAACTGTCAACTTTATACCTATTATTTTACCATTTAAGTGTCATTAATAATCAATACCTTTTGCAAAAGTATTCCAGGTATATTTCAAAAATATAGAATAATCTATTACATCACGTAATAGCCAGCTGGAGAACCTGATTTCAACATGGTAGCCCAAATCCAGCATTCAGGTAGCCCTGGGATCTGATATATAATTTGTGAACCTTGTGACAAATCCTGTAATAAACTGACACACAAGCAATTCAAAGGTACATATGACAAAGCCACCAGTGCTGTCCTCATCAATGGCAGCAGAGGAGATTGGTTTCGAACAACAGTTGGAGTTAGACAGGGATGTATACTATCGCCTACACTCTTCAACATTTTCCTGGAAAGGATCATGGAGGATGCCTTGCATGATCACAAGGGTACTGTCAGCATTGGAGGAAGAACAATCACCAACCTTTGCTTCGCAGATGATATTGATAGTTTAACAGGAGATGAAAAAGAATTGACTGACTTCGTTGAACGCCTCGACACAATCTCCACAGCATACGGTATGGAGATTAGCGCCGAGAAAAACAAACTGATGACAAACAACACCAGTGGCATCGGTGCAGAAATAAAGGTCAGTGGACAGAAGCTGGAAAGAGTAACAAGCTTCAAATACTTGGGATCAATTTTCACAGACGAGGGCTCCAAACCAGAACTACTTTGCAGGATTGCCCAGACAACAGCAACAATAACAAGGTTGAGACCAATATGGAAAGATACCAACACCGCTTTTGGTTCCAAAATAAGGCTGATGTGCTCGATTGTCATATCTATCTTTCTGTGTGCTTGTGAAACATGGACGCTTACATCAGATCTACAAAGAAGGATTCAAATGTTTGAAATGAGATGCTACCGCAAGATCTTGGGCATCTCATACATTGACCATGTAACCAACGAAGAAGTCCACAACAGGATCCAACGAGCCATCCGATCCTATGAAGACCTCTTGACCACTGTAAAAAAGCGCAAACTGAAGTGGTACGGTCATGACTCAAGATCATCTGGACTGGCAAAACAATCTTGCAAGGCACAGTTCGAGGGTGCAGAAGAAGAGACAGACAGAAAAAGAGGTGGGAAGACAACATTAAGGAGTGGACAGGCATGAGATTTGGAGATTCCCAAAGGGCAGTAAAGAACAGGGAAAGATGGAGAGAATTGGTTTTAAAGACAGCTGTGGTGCCCCAACGACCTCTTGGGTTAAGGGACTGATGATGATGATTAGTTTCCTGGCCTAATTCGCCCAAAATTTGTGATTTTCAGTAAATTAATAGACTGAGGATATCAATATGTATGTATGTATGTATGTATGTATGTATGTATGTATGTATGTATGTATATATGTATGTATGTAGTATTTATATGCATATTGTATTTATATTGTCTTTCGTGTGAAACAAATTATAATAGAAGTCCTTTGTTTACGTTATTTATCTACTGTGTGATCTATCATCCGTGTTCCCGTTAACCAGGCAAAAAAATAGCCATTCGCCACTAATTATCTTGTTTTAAATATTCTTTTTTAGGAGCTACTGCTTTACTGTTCTTTGTCCGTTGTAAAATAAACAAATGTGGATATTACCGGCAAAAATGGTACTACTGATGTAATAACATGGTTATTACTGTATATTTTTAGCTGGAAACTTTGCATCTGGTGTTTTTAAGACTGAATAATTTACATTATAAACACCTTAGTTTATGAAAGGAGGACGTGCGTAAGAAAAAAGATAAAACCTGGACTGACACGGATATTTGACTTTGATAGAATAGTGACTATTAAAACTGCATTGAAACCAGATAGATCGTAGTTTTTAATATAAAAAGAAAATTATTTAGTAACATTCATGTTCATCAACAACTAGAAAAGTAGATTTAAGTATTAAGTATCTCTGTTTGTTTGTATATCTGTTCATATTTTACAATACCTCTGATGTTCTCCTTATATCCTTTAGTGAAGAAGAGCATGGCTTTCGCTGCCCTTTCTGGAGTTTTCAAAAGACCCTCCCTTGATGGATTTTCACCTAGTGTTTCCAAAATGTCTTTGCAATGCCGTGAGATGTCTGACACTGCTTCCCTTTCCGTAGGGCCATCTGTGATATCCAGATTAATGGCGATATCATTATTCTCTTTTGAAACACATTTGTTGGATTTGAGTGTCATACTGGATACAGATGATGACAGATCGGAATTCACCAATAATGTCAAATCATCGACCTTTCGCGTTGTTTTCAAGTCGTATTCTTGGATAAATTGCTGACAGTTTTCATTCGTATTTTCTTCCATCATTATTTACAAGGAGGTTTCAAAAATGACGTGCACAATGTACCGGTATATATATACGCTTGTGTTCTTCTCTCTTATTAGCATCTATTTTTAAACTTATTCATTTTGAAGCTACCTGTGCCAGTCTGTATTGCTGTTGAAATACGTGAAGTCTATTTATATATGATTCGGGTTAATTTTTTATTGACTCAGTGGAGCAATGACAGAATTAATAAACATAAACATCGGAATGATGAGATGTAAATAGATTGATTATACAAAAGATTTCAAAGAAGGCAGCCTTGTAGATTCCAGATTATGTCATTTTATTCAACGATGGTTGATTTCACACAATGTGCCACTAAAGACACTGACACCGGCTGGAAAGAGTGAGAAGATCAGAAATATATCCAAACCATTCATCCATTCGGCCTTTCAAAGGCCGTTGCCAAATCAGCGACTTGCCCCGAACAAAACTAACATAACGCTTTTTTTTTTTGTTTTTTTGTTTTGTTACGAATTCAGGTACTCCTCTTCCTACTGCTAAAGGTAATTAACAACGCTTGGTTATTATCGCTCTGTTCGCGATTTTCACTTAAACAATGGATTTTATGAAATGTGTTCATGTTCGAATTCATGAATTGCATATTTAAAACTGAGTATATGACGTGTACTTTCTGGCATTTTGTTTAGGATTGGCTTCCTAATATTGGTAGATTTAAGCCTGTTACTCACTCGTCATCGTCGCAAGACACAGGCGACAACCAAGCTCCTTTAGTTGATTTTCGTCCATGGTTTGCTATGAAGCTAATTCAGCCATTGAAAAACTGTTTTCAGACGCTGTCGAATTCAGCCATGGGAAACTTTTTTTTTGCAGACGATTGATATTTACAGTAGTTAATATGTACAATAATAAACATAAGGCATATGATATTTGCATTTATGTGTCCGTTTAAAGATTCGTGATATTTGAGTGGTTATTTGTTGATGGGGGTGGGGTGGGAGGTGGGGGTTGGACTGGCTCTAGTATTGGAAAGATATTTGTCGACCCGAGTAGACCAACGCTTGTTTCTGACATTACTGGTAGCGGAGATCAACCATGCCGGTCACAATTTGGAAAGAAGCTTTCACCCTCCAATCAGTTCTGAGTATCGGACTCTCGCAAGTAATTGTTAAATTTATTTCGAGTGACCTTTGTTTGTGGATGATAAATAATGTCCCTCTTCTTTGACCCATGGCAATAAATCCATCAGAACACTCACTTTTTAATATTAGTCATTGTCAGAACAGAACACCCGTGTGTCCATCATTGTCTGACCTTCTTTTCTGTTCTGAGAGTGATTAATACTAAAACTGAAATTTTTGGGGAGCCAGAATGGCAGTTGTATCGCTATAAGTTAAAGGATAATTTGTGTCTTTTTTCTCAATCGCTTCTACAAGCTGCATTTCGTTTTATGTAATCTGTTTCGTTCGAGAAGTCACACTGTTATTTTAAAAAGAATGTATTTTTAAGACGTTCTTTAAGGTAATCTCGAGATGGAACATTTCTAAAACTTGCCGGTGTTGTAACTACCATTTTCTTGCATTTTGACACGATGTCTCAAACCACGGATGTCTTGTTGTAGATATATTTTACTATCTTTTATAACTATTACCAGACGTTCTTATAGTTTCTTCAAATCAATATTTGAAAGAGTCTGAACCAGTGTTTTTAGGACTTCTAAACCTATCACGACGCCTCTAATAGCATATTTAGGCTATGTCTAGATGGATACACATTTTCCAACATTTCTTCTTGCGCTGTTAGTATGGTGATTATCTTAATTTTCACCCAATTCACACAGAATCCTAATAATACTGATATTGCTAAATATCGTTGTTTTCACTCCATGTTGATTTACAATATCAACTTTAACTACTACAACTACTACTACCACAAATACTACTATTACTATTACTTCTACTATTACTACTACTACTTCAAATACTACAACAACTACTACTATTACTTTACCTACTACTAAAACCAAAACTACTACTACCACTGATAATAATAATAACCGTTATCTGTAACGCAACACATGGGCTCAAAAGAAATCTAAAATTAGCATCCGATACATCAAAATTGGGGTTAGCATGCCTGACATTGACAGGATGTTAAAAGTATAATGAAATATAAATGCAATGTGTTTTGCTACATAATTGTGACATTTATAAGACATGATCATGAATGATTGTTAATTAATAAATTACTAACCATGCATATTAAAGAAACAAGATATAACTGGATATATATATATATATATATATATATATATATATATATATATATATATATATATATATATATATATAGAATAGCAGAACCATGAACTTGAAGATTCAATATATATTCAGTTTCATTTTTCTGACCTTCGAATCCTTATGAGTAAATATTACTAAAATTTTGACATAACTATACATTATCTGACCTGAGTCATTTATTCTCCCTTGTGAGCAAAAGTTTTCGATATTTGTGTTTTTCCACATTGATGAAGATGTCTACTTTTTCTTTGTTCAACAAAGATAGGACAATTTATAATGAAGTTGTACTCATTTTCAATTTAATTGTTACATATTTGGCAAACTTTATATTCATAACAAATATGTTCGTACCTTCCTATATTTGCTATTAGTGGTAAATTTTCTACTCTTCGCACATTTATCATATTTCTTAAATACGCATCACCTAAAGCAGGTAAAGGTTATGGCTTGTAAAATCACCTTTTGTACGTTTATACAGACCTAATATATTAATATAAATTATTTCACCATTTCATTCTTTCATGAAATATCTTCACACGGTGTTTTAACCTTTGTATAAATACTTGCTCATCGCCAACACATTGTCTTCGCCATACATCCCCAACACCTTGCCTTAATCATACATCACCAACATCTTGCCTTAACCATACATCACCAACATCTTGTCTTCACCATACATCGCCAACGCCTTGTCTTCGTCATACATCACCAACATCTTGTCTCAACCATCAATCACCACCATCTTGTCTTCACCAAACATCACCAACATCTTGTCTTCGCCATACATAGCCACCATCTTGTCTTAACCATACATCACCAACACCTTGGCTTCACCATACATCGCTAAACGCATTGTCTTAACCATACATCGCCAACGTCTTGTCTTCACAATACATGAAGGAAATGGATGATTGTACGATAAAATTGTAAATGGATAGAAGATCGAGAATAAACGACAAAAATATTTTTATAGTTTGGGAAAAGGACATTACAAGAAAAACAATAACAAAAGTGAAAGATGAGTCAGGATAGACAATCACTGATCAGTTAAAAATTTTGAATGAAGTGAAAAAGTTCTATGATACATAATTTAGTAAATAAGATAGTCCAGTAAACCTGGATGATATAATGGGAAGACTTGAGATTCCGAAATTGACACAAAATGAATCAAAACAATTAGAGGTGAAATAATTCTTTCGGAAGCTTCAAAATGCCTGAAGAACATATGTAATGATCCAGGAAGTGATGGATTCACTACTGAATTTTATAAATTCTTTTAAAAGAATTTCGGACAGTTTTTGAAAATTCAATAAATCAAGGATTCAAATAAAAGGATTTTATCTATAACACATAGGAACGGAAATGTCACATTATTACCAAAGGAAAATAAATGTAGGGAATATCACATTATTGCTATAGGAAAACAAATGTAGGGAATCTTTGAAAAATCTGAGAGCTATTACTTTCCTAAAATAGTATCATCAGTAATAGCTAGCAGAATAAAAATCTTTTTGCCAAAATTAATACATGAAAGTCAAAAAGGCTTTGTGAAAGGTAGGTATATTGGGAAAGTAGTCAGACTGATATATGATATCATGTGCTTTACAGAAGAGAATAATAATATGAATGGTATTATTTTACAGGTTGATTTTGAATAAGCTTTGACTCTGTCTCTTGGAAATTTATTCAGGAGTTATTTAGCAATCTTTGTCCCGTCTGGGATATAAGGTTGCAACTATCTTCCACATCTAGATAGGGCTTGTGCAAGGGCATGCTGTGCCTGGCCCCAAGAATGTCCCATCTCTTCCAGCTCGGTCATTATTGATTGTCCTTCGCCATGTTATCTTTGGCTGTCCGCATTTGCGTTTACCAGCTGGTGTCCATCTGAATGCTACCTTGGGTATTCGTTCTTGGGGCATCTTCATTACGTACCCTAGTCATTTGATCCTGCGCATCTTGATCTTCAGGGGAATGTTGTTTTCATATAGGTTCATATTGGAGATCTTGTTTGGCCAATAGATGTTGCAGATTTTACGGAGGTAGCTATTGTGAAATGAATTTACTCTGCTCATGTCTGTCTTCTCTACTCTCCAATACTCAGAGCCGTACAACAATACCAGCTTTATGTTGCTGTTGTAAAGTCTGACCTTTGTCTTGAGGCTATATTGTTTTGATTTCCATATAGGGCGGAGTATGTTGAAAGTACCTCTGGCTTTACTTAGCCTTTTTTTTTTTTGATGTCCTTTATGGCACCGTTGTCGTTGCTAATTAGGCTTCCCAGGAAGTATAAGTCCTCTAAAAAGTAGAAGACCTCTACAAACTCAAGCACCTCTCCATTAATGGCAATTGGAGGAGCAGCTGTGGCATTTATGCATATCACTTGAGCTTTCTTTGCAATGACATGCAGGACAGTCTGCTTAGCGTACTTGCTGAGTCTGTCAGATTTCTTGAAGATGAGAGTGCCTCGATGAAATGAGAGCCAGATCATCAGCAAGGTCCAGATCTTCAAGGTGTGAGAAAAGTGTCCTCTGAATCCCTCTGGCATGGTCAGAGTCAGATGTTGTTTGACGCATTATCCAGTTGATGGTGATAAGGAACAGAATGGGAGAGAGGATGGAACCTTGCCTAACACCAGACTTCATTGTGAATGACTCGGTAAGAGTGTTGTTAAGGATAACGCTGCATTCAAAGTGCACGTAAAACTTCCCCATGAGTTTGACTATCTTAGTTTCTTATGCAAAATTGGTTTTGGTGCTCTATCTGTAATAGTGACGAAGAAACGATGAAACATTTATTTTGCAACTGTGTTGTTGTGAAACATTTTTAGGGTTGGGTTTTACCTTGTTGTAGAACTAAGATTAAAGTAGATTTCGAAATTTCTTAAAATCTTATTTTATTTGGAGATTTAAATGAATCTTGCCAGTCAAATGTTATATATCCAGTTTTTGTTACTAGCAAAATCTATTATATTTAGATCAAAATTTCGAAACAAAAAAATCAAGTCTGCAAGAACTCGACTGTGAATTGAGATTCATTTTAAATTTGAAGCTAATAAGTCTTATCTGGGAGATCCAAAAGTACAAAAGTTATTTACTAAATGAAATCATATGAAAACGTATAACCGTAGCTGATAACCGTGAATAATGTCATATTTTTAGTGTGATCACTGAATGAAGTGTTGACTTTGAGAAAATAGCCGTTTCTCTCTCTCACCCTTTTTCTCGTATGTATATGTATGTAAATATGCTAATATATGTATATGTTTGTGTAAATATAATAATGTATATCTATGCGTCTGTGCGTGATTTTATACATGAGTATGTCTGATTATACATGCTCTCATATTTGTTTTGTAGAAACTTAAAATGTTCAGTTAAACAAAGAATGTGTTGTTTAAGCATGTATTTAAATCAAGCCCTTTCGAGAGGAGTCATCAAAGTGTCATCGACATAAGTATTATTCAAAATGCTTTTCCCAGTAGTATATAAAGAACATTATAATTTTCCGATTAATATAAAAAGAACATTATATTTAGTATAAAAAAGAACGTTATAATTTTCCTCCGCGTGTGTGTGTGTGATTTGTATTTTTAACATAGATTTAACAATTTTTCGGTGATATCGCTACAATGTCTGTTGTGTCGCAGTTTGTACTGATGTCTAGCACTGGAGCATTATGCCCCAGACATGTAACATGATGTCCCACCAAGTCGCATTATTCTGACACCAGGCCAACCAGTCCTAACACTAACTTCTTAATGCTAAGCATCAAGTGAGACAGCTGTTGGTACCATTTTTTATAAGTCTTTGCTATGACTCGGCCTGGGTTCGAACCCGCGACCTCCCACATCCGAGGCGGACGCCACCGGAGCAGCCCAATAATTTTCCTAGTAGTATAAAAAAAGAACATTATAACTGGTATAAAAAGAACATTATACTGTCCTTGTAATAAAAAAAAACATTATTCTTTCCATAGTAGTAAAAAAAGAACAATATACTTTTCCTACTAGTATATAAAGAACATTATAATTTTCCTAGTATTATTAAAAAAGAACATTATAGATTTCCTAGTAGTATAAAAAAGAACATTATGCATCTCCTAATAATATAAAATAGAACCTCATGACTACTATAAACATTTTTCTTTTCATAGTAGAAAAAAAGAACATTATACCTTTCCTAATAGTCTCAAATAGAATATTATACTTTTCCTTGTATAAAATAAAACATTATACTTTTCCTAGCATAAAATAAAATATTATAATTTTCCTAATATAAAATGGAACATTATACATGAAAGTGGTAAATAACAGCGATATCCTATTACAACGTTATACTCATCTTCTAGCACAAAAATACATGTCCTTTCACAGACTGTGATCTCTTCTATCTTTTCAATTCAATATGTACAGCATGGGCACACATCTTTAGTCGGACATGGATTGTATAAATGTTATCAGGGTTGTTCTATCCAATTACTTCTTATGGCCAAAAGTTGATGACAAATTCGGTACATTCTGGTTCTTGAAGATTTTTTTTATCCTAGATTGCTAATTTTAATAAACTGGTAAGTTGGGCGTTGTTTAACCAAGTATAAGAAAACCTAACAGCTAGAATATTGCATGCTTCTCCTAGACGAATGCTGTGTAATAAATTATTTCCAGTACGTTTAACTAAATCAGTAATCATAAGGTTATATATGACAGCAATATATTTCCTATTGTCAGAGGAGATAAATATATTTCGATGCTGTAAAATACTTTAAATTTGTTGGGCTCCAATTTTTGGGGTTTTCGTGGGTGAGCTAGATCACGAATTTAAAGTCAGAAGGAAATATCAACCAAGCCGACATTCAAGGCATCACATATTGTTTCTTTGTTTTAATACCACGGCTATCAATATTGCTGAGAATGTGAAATATACATTAGGATAAGTGCATGAATGACGAGGAACACGGGAGCTAATTAATTATAATTTAATTCGAATGCAAATTTTCATGAGCATAAAAACTCTTGTAAGATTATAATGACTCTACCTGATGTAGAGTAATAACTGTAGATTTATTCACTGTCCGTGTCCTTCTTTACTTCCCAAAGTACATATTATTTCAGTTTACATATATACTTTTGCACATATCAGCTAACTGCTAAATAAACAACCAGCAGATTAGTCCCACTTTCACAAAACTCATTTCAGTCAGGTCTCTCAAGGGTGCTATTTTGTTTCGTGTGCTGATAAGTCACTTAGCCTGAATTGGCTTAAGGTAGATATTTTCAGGTCAACCGAGACCTGATCTAAATGTAAATCTCCACTGTCCATATCTTTAATATACAACAAAATTCTTTATTACTGAAAAGCACGTCAGTGCATCCCTTCAATGTACTCCCCATTCACCTCCATACACTTTCTCAGTCTGATTGTCTAATTATTAAATGCCATTTTGTCTCATTTTTATAGTATTCGAACTCCCTCCCATTTGTTTGTACCCCTTACGAATTTTAAAGCTAAAAGGCATCAAAGATATACCAAAAAATGCATCATGACAGACACAATTAAAATCTGAATCGAAAAATGACAGATACAAATGCAAATTACTTTATTCACTGGATTCAACTTTTTTCATCAAACTGACAAGAAAACTAAATTTTATTCGTCCTGTCCTTCACGCATATATCTAAATAAATAGTACTGAAATATTTATTGAACATTCTTTTGTTTAAATAAATCAATCATTAACACCTCCATACGTGATTCAACGATTCCAAAGAAAGCGAAAAATAAATTGAAGGTTCATTTAATATGCCTCTATGCACAGAATGATGCAAACCTTAAGCAGACTCATCACTAAAAGACTTAGAGATTCGTTGAAGAGAAATTGCAATGAGTACAGATTGAATGGTAGTAATAGTGATTTATATGCATTTTTCAATGACATTGAACCATGCATAAACAAGATCATAATTCGGAAAATAAGACGATTTAATTTTAAAACATTTAACTAAAACAACCTATTAAATAAAATTAACAATCTGAGCATATAGATTTTATTCATATAAACAGACCCATTAACTTAATTAACAGAGGTGAATGCAACCGGCGATGGAAATTTTCTTTCAAACACTTCACACAATGTTTTGATAGAAAGGACAAAATGGGTGTTTGAGAGAATGAAATGTTTCATATTGTGCATAGATAAATACCAGCACTTCAGATAAAATTCAAACAACGATGACATTTACCTGAATGGTCTAAAAATTCAAATATGACATTTACCTGAATGATTGAAAAAATTCAACGGTAAAATTTATTTAAATGGTTTAAGAAACAAGCTTATGCAAATATAATTTTATAGATCTTCATTTTACTCTGTAGAGTTAATTTTAAATACTCCCCTTCAAAATCTATATAGACCACCAGAATACAATATTGGTAAATATAATTTATGACGATATAAATATCTTGTTAAAATAAGGAACATTCAGGAAATTGCATCTTAATGTTATATACATGTAAATTTGAACACAAACGAACACGTTACAACGTGGACAAATTGATAGATATCATGCCAATAAATTATCACCATTAATTAACAGCGCCTTATAATCACGATTTTGAATTAATCAGTGTGCAAAGTGGCAACATTTACAGCAGGTACAATTGCATCATACACGAGGGATACTGATTACATTAAGGTGTTTTGCAACTGTTTGGGAATGATGGTAAAAATAGTGCATGATGAGTCTCTAATACTTTCTGTGCTCATTTCAGTGGTCTTTTCATTTTGTTTGTCTCTATTACTTTCTCTGCTCATTTCAGTGGTCTTTTCATTTTTGAATATCTCTGTAGTATTCGCATACCTTCCCGTTTGTTTGTACCTCTTACCGATTTTAAAAGAAAAGCATCAAGGATATGAAACATGCACACAACTTAGTCATTTCATTCCCTTTACTACTACTGATGTTTAATTTCTAACCTGCTTATCGCCACGGGGTCCCCAACACTGCCGAATTATTGGCGTTTCAATTAAAACGGAAGTTCCCGATGTAACCAAGCAAACGGACCGTTTTGCTGTTCATTTCTAACTGCCAGAATAGTCTATTTCAATAAAAACTGTCGTCGGCGTCCACTATTTCTAAAACAAATGGAATAATTAAATAGGATGAACTCTTGTATACTTGTATTCAAAGAGACGTAAATCCAAAAATTTACGGAATTATTGAGATTTTCAAAAATGATAAGAAATCACATCTGTTGCTTGAAAACATAGACTGGCCCAAGCAAATATGGCGACCGTGTTGTTCAAGAAACTCCCTTTTGATTCGAAACGCCAACAAGTTGATATTGTTTGGGACCACCTGACATAATTAGGTTAGAACTTATAAATCAATGAATGAAATGACTAAGGTTTGTGCATATTTATATCCTTGATGCCTTCTGTTTTTAAATGATCGGGGTGGGGTGGGGTACAAACAAAAGGAATGGTGTGAGAATATACTAATAATTTTTGTGCCCATTTCAGTGGTCTTTTCATTATTGAATATCTCTTTGTTTTCTTTTATTTCGTTTAAAATGTTACCACTTAATGTTAATGTTAATGTTTAAATGCCTCTGAATCTGTGTCTTTCTGCCAGCACTGACTTGCATCACAGAGATGTTATCGAGTATTTATGCCGTTTTGCCAGCATTGCCTTGCACCACAGAGATGTTATCGATCATTCTTGTCTTTTTCCAACACAGCCTTGTATCAAAAAGATGTTATTGATCATTTTTTATTTACATATGATTTTGAATTTGTTTAGATTGTTGAATTTCAGGGCGTAGTTATTGGTACAATTTTATTCATAAGTAAGATCCTGACGTTGTTTTCATCGATCTAAACATGCACTAATTCGCATTCACTGTGTTTTTGACTAAGTTTTATCTGTTAATCTGGCAGTGTATTAGAGTCTGTAATTTTGTAAAATCGTGTATTACATTCTTAGTTCTCAATTATTTCTCTTGGATTTTAATTATACTTCCAATCTATAATAAAGATATAATCAAATTAATGTGCATAAAAATACGTTTTGGGGCACATTTTCAAACTTGTATCATTATTTATCCATTGCAAATAAAATGCCTCTAAAGTTAGTGCACTAAAAATTTGTTGCGCAAGTTCGAAAAAAAAAAACTCTGTAAAAACAAGTCTAAACTTATTAACAACGAATAATATGAAACCTTTATAGAAATATTATCATTTGCTGTTCTTCCTCCTTCACAACAAATTGTAAATTGTCTGGGTATTGCCTTCCTCGCGTCACTTGTCAGAATAGGTACTGTGGACATTCTTTGGCTAATGAGTTGTTTATCTCACACTTTTACCATAACATGTGTATTGCTGTAAACTTATTTTTCTCACCACGTAATAAGTTGATGTGATATTAGGTTATGTTTTGTTAATGTCTAGTGGTGAATTTGTGACTGTTATTGACTTGTTGCGTGGGTTACGCTCCACAGCTTTAACGATATGTCATGTCATTACATCAGCTATTAAATGGCATCATCTTTTAGCCGCTCTGTTTTCTCCACGCCATCATCATCATCATCACCATCATCATCAACCCCTTAACCCGAAAGATCGTTGGGGCACCACAGTTGACTTTACAACCAATTCTCTCCATCTTTCCCTGTTCTCTACTGCCCTTTGGGAATCTCCAAATCCCATTCCTGTCCACTCCTTAATGTTGTCTTCCCACCTCTTTTTCTGTCTGCCTCTTCTTCTGCACCCTCGAACTGTGCCTTGCAAGATTGTTTTTGCCAGTCCAGATGATCTTGAGACATGACCGTACCACTTCAGTTTGCGCTTTTTTACAGTGGTCAAGAGGTCTTCATAGGATCGGATGGCTCGTTGGATCCTGTTGTGGACTTCTTCGTTGGTTACATGGTCAATGTATGAGATGCCCAAGATCTTGCGGTAGCATCTCATTTCAAACATTTGAATCCTTCTTTGTAGATCTGATGTAAGCGTCCATGTTTCACAAGCATACAGAAAGATAGATATGACAATCGAGCGCATCAGCCTTATTTTGAAACCAAAAGCAGTGTTGGTATCTTTCCATACTGGTCTCAACCTTATTATTGTTGCTGTTCTCTAGGCAATCCTGCAAAGTAGTTCTGGTTTGGAGCCCTCGTCCGTGATAATTGATCCCAAGTACTTGAAGCTTGTGACTTTCCAGCTTCTGTCCACTGACCTTTATTTCTGCACTGATGCCACTGGTGTTGTTTGTCGTCAGTTTGGTTTTTTCGGCGCTAATCTTCATATCGTATGCTGTGGAGGTTGTGTCGAGGAGCTCAACCAAGACAACCAGTTCTTTTTCATCTCCTACTAAACCACGCCATAACGTCGTGATAGAGGCTCTGTTTTGTTCATGTTCAGTTGTGTACATGTGACTGTCATCATTTGGCAAATAACAGTCCATTTCAAATCCACTGGATCTAGCAAGGGATCGCGTGTGTCACGGATTAATCAAATCAATTGTAAAAAAATGACAACGAACTGTGCAAAAGAAGTTTTAAACTAGCCAAAATAGCTTTGGCTGTCAATGAATCTTTGTCAGAGGAAATCACGAAACAAACAAAACAAGCAATAAACACAAATAAGAGCGTTGAATATAAGGAAGGGCACGCAAGACAGCTGCGGAAGCACTGGGCAGTACCGTGGAGAAAGCGTCTAGTTGGTTCTGACTCATACGTGAAGACAAAATATGGCAGCCAACACAGACGGGCCATACTTGCTCACTGCTGCCTCCCAGCCATCTGGAGTGGTCTGAAGAGTGTTCCGAGATAAGTGGCGAAGTATCCGTTGAAAGATGGGCACTCGCCTGATGACGTCTGTGGAAAGCAGTTTCACCAACTGTATATCTACGCAATATAT
>JAECUM010043952.1:0-11055 GCA_016617855.1 Megalonaias nervosa
ACACATGCCTAGATCTAATATATGTTCACCAACGAAACCAGTAACAGTGTCGGTAGCAATAACTGTCGAACCTCGCCTTGTAATTTAGTGATGGAAATATGTCACGTATGCATAGCTTAATGTTATTGGCAGTAGTGATGGCTAGTTGTACTGAATGAAGTATATGATGCATGTAATAAATGTAATCAAAGCAATGAATAAATTACAGTTATTTAGTTTAGAAACCGGTGATTCAGCCGCGGGCCTAAAAACTGAATATTTGATGTTCTTATAAGGATATTCAGAATAGATATTTCACCGCGGACACATGGGGGAAAAAAAACTTAAATAATCATATTCTGGGTGTTGGTATCGATCATGTTCTGACCTTAGTTTTGTAGCAGTCTTTCTGTAGAAAGTTTCATGCAATGCTTCAGTAAAAATCAAATTAAGATGCTTGATTTAGTTATCAATGTGTGAGTTATTTATAACTTTTTACAGGTGCTATGCTTGTTATTGCAACAAAGGAGACGATTACTGACATTAATGGAGTCATCATTGTGGTAAAATGACTGCAGGAATACAGATTTAGCTTCTACGACATCTTATCTCAGTTTTACTTACAAAGCTTTCAGCAGGGATGAACCTGAGTGGAGCTAGAAAATCTATGCTTCTAAGCAGGTTGAACGTGAATGTAACTAAACACCCTGTTCTTTCAGGCGGTATGAAACTAGATGTAAATACGAAACTATCACGAGACAACTTTCAATGCTCAAACTACTCATTGCAATCGTTATATTTTCATATGACATAACATTTTGGTCCATTAGTGTGCTCTCTTATCTCTCTCTAGTGAATGAAATGTAAACATGAGACTTTATTCCACTAGTATACTCTTGTCTCTCTCTCTAGTGAATGAAATGTAAACCTGAGATTTTATTCCTCTATTATTCTTTCTTGTCGCTAGTGAATGAAATGTAACCTGCTATTAGATTCCACTAGTATACTCTCTTGTCTCTGCTGGATGAAATGTAAACCTGATATTTTATTCCACTAGTATACTTGTAAGAAAGGGGTCACCAGACAAGTTACAAAATACGAAATATGGGATTAATGAACAATTTCCCAAAGAGGTCTTGGAGCGAAGAAAACTGCTTCTTCCTATGTATAGGAAAACTAGAAAGGGAAACTTTCATGCATGCCTAGTGGTGGATAAATTATCCATCAACCACAGATTTGTTCCGATGCATGAGGCCCAGGTTTATGCTGGACCCTAGCTACGCTGGAACTCAAATGGATCTCAGCTACCCCACCATTTACCCCAAATCAGATCGATGAACCCAGAACCAAACACAAGCAATGTTGATAGCTTTTACCCAGAACAGATACACACCGTTATATGAACCGGAGACGCGCTATTCCGAAATGCAGCACAATGAGTATGAAATCATAGATTCAAGTGACGGGCATAACTCAGGAACTGAACATTACCTACTAAACCACATACAACTACATGAGACTGAAATCTAGGAAACATACCAGACTCCTTCTCACGAGGAAACTTTGCCAAATTCCTCACACGTAAATGACGATGCGAGGTCAAGCATGACTACAGTAAGTGAAGTAGGAGCGGCCCTGAATGAAGCAGTATCTATTGTCTAGGGTTGCCAGTGTAGATACTGTAAGCAAATAATTCGCTTTGATGATCGATGTCAAAACGATGATAAAGTAAATTCACCTGCTCCTTTCTGAATGTATTTGGTTTAAACAAAGTAGATTAAATTATCCAGAATTGATTCATTTCATCAGAAAAGTGATATTATATGTTTTGTTAAAACGAAACTGTCAGAATGGGATGTAATTAGTTTTACAAATGTCGAGATTAGAAGTTTAAAAATCAATTAGTAAATACATAGAAATGCTTTCGAACAGTTTTGAATACGTTTTTGGGGTTTAAAGTTTCAAAAGAATTGGTCAGCACGAAATATGATTTCATATTTGGAATTGTTTATATACCTTCCAAGGGTTTCGAATACTCTTCAATAAATGTTTTTGATGAATATGAGGCTGATCTACTGATCAGATTTCATGGAACTCAGCATGTGTTCGTATTAGACGATTGTTACAGCTGAACTTTATATATTGGTGATTTTATTACATTATCTGCCAATACTGACAACACTGATTATTTTGATCAAATCGCTTCTGATTACATTAACGACGTACCTCGTCTCAATAATAATGGTATCCTAAAGAAAAGACATATCTGTCATAAAGAGGCCAAATAACTATGGTAATCGCATGTTTGAACTATGTAAAAATTGCAGTACAAACTCAAGAATCGGATATGACAGAAGAATAGGCAATGTACAAGTAAAGGTGTAATGTTATAGACTATTTAGTTATCACTGCAGAAGGTTTTAATTACATCAAACAATTTTGTGTTCATGTTTTTTGTCTATTGCTCGCAGACATTCATAATATAGCAACTTTCATGATACACACGTAGGTGCATACGTGCTTATCTGAGTCAACATGTGTCAAAAACGACTGTGGAGATCTGAAAAGAAGAATATTTACGTAGTAAGCATTAGCAGAGACTCAGTGGAAGCTTTAATTATCGAACTACATACTTAACAGAAACTAGTAATATCGATAGATAAAAGGTAAATGAGACTTCTAACGAAATTGCAACAATTTTTGCAATAGCGCTAATAAAACATTTGCAAATAAGAACAATAAACAAATATACGATAACAAAGTACATAGCAAACCATGTTTTGTAAACGAACGAAAGCTAGCAAGAAATAAATATCATACTGCTGAAAAATAAATAACTCACGACTAAACACACCCCAAAGTAAGAATGATATGCTTTCTGCCAGTAGAAAGTATAAGAAAACAATCAGAAACGTTTCATACCTCCAACAGAAGAAACCTCAAGATAAAATAAAAGATGCAAACAACAAATGCAAAACAATATTGGTCATTAATAAACAATTTGACTAAAGTAAATGATGACATACCTATCGAAATGAACACCTATATGGTTATTTTAGGCATATAAACTCATCCGATGGAAATAATAACGACACGGATACAAATGAGGAACAGTTGAATATGTAACACTACGCAGTGCTAAATGAACCAATCTCTTCAGAGGAAGTACTCAAAAGTACTACGGAATTTGAAATCTAATAAGTCGACTGGTGAAGATTCCATCTTGAATGAAATACCTAAAATGTACAGAAGCTTTTCTTCCAGTTTTTGTACGTTTTATGACCTGATTTTAAATATAGGTGTTGTTCCAGAAACCTGGACTACAGGGTTGATTAAACCGATATGTACAAAATAAGGGAGATAAATCAGATCCTAGCTACTACAAGTCTATTACTCTACTGAGCTGTTTTGGTAGGGTATTTGCAGCTGTTCTTCACAATAGAATTTCGCTTTTTCTAGAAGAAAACAATTTACTATCTCAGACCTAGTCAGGTGTTCGAAAAGAATACTCCACAGCTGATAATATGTTTATTTTGTATTCCATAGTCGATCATTTAAACAGAAGACATAAATCATTTTGGGGGGGATTTCTCTCAGGCTATAGACAGGGTATGGAGAGTTGGCTTATGAAGAAAACTGATTGACGCTAGTATATATGGGAAAATACACAGTGTGATAATGAATATGTATATGGATGTAAAGTCTTGTATATTCCATAACGGAAACAAATCACGGTTATTTACTTCTAGTGATGGAGTTAGACAAGGAGAGAAACTTTCTCCTGCAGTATTTGCCCAGTGTCTAAATGACACTGAAAATCACTTTTGAGCTCAAATTGTACTGGTATTACAGTTGATTTGCTTGATGGAAATGTAGTTATGTATTTAGAACTATTTGTTTTACTATATGCAGACGATGTCGTTGAAGTTTCAGATAACCCTAAAGATATGCAAAATAACCTTGACATATTCTCTGATTACTGCCAAAATTATAAACTTATCATTAACACAATCAAGACGAAAATTATGATTTTGGGGAAATGTAGAAACAGAAAAAATGCAAAGTTCAAATTAGCTGCTTCGGAACTCGAAATTGTCAGAGGTTATGAATATTTAGGTCTGACTCTAACGTAGAATGGAAGATATTTGGTGGGAATTAAGAACCTGATTTGTCAAGCCTGGAAAGCATTGTACGTTCTTAAGAAAAGAGTATTAAATCTGAACTTGTCTGTTTACTGTCAGTTTAAACTTTTTGATATGACAAAAGTCCCAATTCTCAAATACGCGGCAGACATCTGAGTTTTTTTAGACTAGATATGATGAACATGTTCAATTAGATTTTTAAAATATGTGCTCCAAGTTTTAAAAACAAATCATCCCCCACGTATATGCTTTACAGTGAGCTTGGTAGAACCCCGGTACGCTTACCAATAAAAAGGAGAATGGTTGGCTATTGGGCAAACGAAACTATCTTATATCATGTAGCTGAGGCTATTGCAGAATTATCATAATGGCCTAGACAGTAGCAGATGGGCTGAGAGCATTCAAAACATCCCATCGGAAACTGGGTTTCAATTTATTTGTGATAATCAAAACATTCCCGCTGACTAGACACATTAATTATTTCAGGAAAGACTTCAAGATCAGTTTATACAAACATGGGAATCATCCAATAGTAACTCGATAAAGGCTGATACATACAGAATTTTTAAAATGGAATTAAAATTAGAACATTGTTTGTTACAAGGCCTTTAAAACTGTAAGACAAATATAATAAATTTCCAACATGTGATCACTGTTTACCTAATGAGAAGGGAAGATGTTTCTATTGAATGAGAAATAAATTTGACATTTTATTCTACTAATATACTTTCTTGTCTTTATTCTGTGAAGTGTGAATCTGCTTTTTAAAACTTACTGTGGGGATGTGTCTCTGTAACTGGTACAGTCTATGATGTGCAATAGTATATAGTTATAGTTCGAATATTTTCGCTGTAGCTAAGATAACAAATGCCTGCTGAACTTTCAAGCATTCTTTCTTGATTAATTAGTTTTATTATTTTCGAAATGTTTCAAAGAGTAGTGTATCTAAACCCCTTGCTAATCACTTGCTAATAGTAACAAAGTATTTTGTGGCAATAATAAGAAAAGTATTATAGTGTTGGACCAAAGGGATCATGTGCAGATTAACTTAAACTAGCTGTCACCAAGTTTTATTTAGTCCCGTTTTACACGAAAAGCAGTACAATACAGCTATTACTTTAAAGACATCGGCGCACATTTCTTGGCTCAGTCCTTCGTCAGAACTGTGCTTGATGGAGATAGCTTATTTAACCATCAGCTTAGAGAAAACAGTAAAGTTAGACAGAACAACAAGATTTTTAAAAGCAATATTGGAACCATCAGATCCGCAAAGAATGACTGGAACAGCAGCTGGAAAGAGGTTTTGTCTAGTTTATGACCTGTCTACTCAGTATTGTAGAGCCAATTTCATTTTTGACGGGATATTTCACAGTTCTAATACATCTCTAGACAGTGTTATTTAAGGAATAAATATCAAACTATCCTTTACAATAGATTATCCTGTAACTAGCAATTAGGGTTTCTCGATTAACCTATTAGTAAACCACACACACACACACACACACACACACACACACACACACACATATATATATATATATATATATATATATATATATATATATATATATATATATATATATATATAATGTTCTATATAGTAAGCACATAACAGTGTATAAGCTGACAATTTTCGTGCTTAAAGTTTACAAAAGAAGTGTGAATTAGATGCTGTATTGAAACATTAATGACATACGATGTCTAGTTAGTAACAATAACATTACATTTTGTATTCCAAAATTACTGTTTGGGATTGCCAACTGTTGGAGATTAATTAATCATGATGCGTTCTAGCCTAATTAATTGTACTGTTGTTATTCAAATTGCTCTTGACAATATTTACAGAAACCAATTTATGTCTTGTCATAATGCCAACCTTTACAAAATATATCAGACTTATTAGATGACGAAGCTTGGGAAGACCACTATCGTATTTATAATCGAAATCCCTCTGATATTTTGAATTATTTCAAAGGCTGTAATCCACTGTTAGTTTGCATATTTCCTTCTGCAAATGATTCTTGTGCAGAAAGGTCGTCTTCGCTATATATTACAACAGCAAATTAGTGTAATGCAGAACGGTTTGCGTCTTAGCGATATATTACAACAGCAATGAAAGGCTTGTGCAGAAAGGTTGTTTCTCGATATATTGCAAGAGCAAACGAGTCTAATGCAGAAAGGTTTGCGATATATTGCAAAAGCAAATAATTTTAATGCAGAAAGGACGCCTTCTCGATACATTACAAAATCATCGGTGGTGGTGGAACCGCTAGCCGTGGAGTGTGTGTGTGTGTGTGTGTGTGTGTGTGTGTGTGTGTGTGTGTGTGTGTGTGATTAGGATTTTTAACGTAGCTTTAACAATATTTCAGTCATATCGCTTCAATGTCTGCAGTGTGACAGTTTATAGTGATGTCTAGCACTGGGGTATCATGCCGCAGACATGTAGCATCATGTCCCACCCATTCACATTTTCCTGACTCCAGGCCGACCGGTCCTAACACTAACCTCTTAATGTTGAGCGCTAAGACGATGCAGCTGCTAGTACAATTATTATAAGTCTATGGTATGACTCGCCCGGGGTTCGAACCCGCGGCTTCCCGCATCCTAGGTGGGCTTGCAATGGAAGTATTTATCATCAAGACGGAGAATGTTTAAAAATCCTTTTTCTTAATACAAGGTAAGTGAGATTGGACACCTATTATTGTAATTTATGTAATGTATATTCACACCATATAATGAATAGAATTTTACGAGTTTGCCTATATTTATTGATTCTTACGTATAATTGACCAGACTCATAACTGCAATCACACTAATGCGCTTGACCAATCAACACACAGTTAATCGATACACCTCCAACCGCTTAGTCATCTCCAATTATCCTCCTCGTTTGGAAACATTACGCTAGCAATGGTAGAATTGTTGATTGATACACATTATGAGCTTGGTTTAACATATTGCAATAGTAGTAAAGATGTGGCAGGACCTTTGTAACTCAGACAGTGGTAAAGATGTGCCTGGAACCTTTGTAACTCAGACAGTGGTAAAGATGTGCCTGGAACCTTGGTAAATCAGACAGTGGTAAAGGTGTGTCTGGAACCTTGGTAACTCAGACAGTAGATACCCAGGCAAACTTGCCGGTGTTGTGATATTTATTCTGTTCCCCAAACCTCGTCGACTTTTCCAGAAAATAACTGATGTGGATGAAAGCTTTCGGTCCCACCCATGATCATCTGATCGTCCCAATTAGTTGATGGAAATTACCATCTGATTGTTTGGAAAAATATCAAAAGAACAGAGTGCTTTAATGACTCGTTATACATCCATTTTTACGTACAAAATTAGGGTTATTTTGGCTGATTAGGTTGTTTGATGTTTAACATAATCAATTAGGGCTAATTGTGCTGATTAGGTTGCCTGCTGTTTGACATAATTAGTTACGGCTCAGGTTGCTTGGGGTTTGACATAATCAAATGTGGTTGTTTTTGGTGATTATGTTCCTTGGGGTTTGACATAATCATTTAGAGCTGCTTTTGCTGATGAGGTTCCTTGGTGTCTCACATAATCAGTTAGGTCAATTTTTTTTAACATAATCAGTTAGGGCTATTTTGTGACATTAAACAAGGAACTAAAACATATGGAAGTACTCAGTCGAGTAATCGATAGATACAGTAAAAACGATGTGGAAACTGATCTACAGAAGACAATGAATTCATTACTTTCATAAAGGTTCTTAAAACATATACTTTAAAAGATGGTAAAAGAGGACGGTAGATACAGGACTGCCATTAGTGAATGTTTTCTCAAACTATCGAATCTGTAACATCATAGATTAGCGAAAACTATTGTGTTCTTTGGCGGTAAGATTTGACTCATATCGTTAGAAAGGTGATGGGAAAGTCAGACTGTACTAAAACGAGAAAGAAGGAAGTTAATAATATAGGTAGCAGACCTTACTGAAACTGGAAAGTCAGACCTTACTAAAGTGGGAAAGTCAGATCTTAATAAATGGAAAGCAGATATTAATGATATGAGAAATTCAGATCTTCCTAAATTGGAGAAAAAGAATCTTAGAAATATGCTAGTTGGACGACGAAAATTGTTTTATGGTTTGTGTGTGTGTGTGTGTATATATATATATATATATATATATATATATATATATATATATATATATATATATATATATATATATATATAATTACGTGTATTCTTTAATACAATGCATTGTTTAGTATCAATACTAGAAAGATAAAGATTGCAGAAATACGTGTTTTGATAATTAGCCTCAGAATAACTGTTTAGCATTTTATAAATGGATGAGAGAGAGAGAGAGAGAGAGAGACTGGCAGGTTGGTAGGCTAGGTAGATAGTACAATAAAAAATGGTAAGAAAAAGAGATCCTACAGTCACTGTATATTACATTTTGTACAACACGATTTCATACATAGTGACCGAAAGAGACCTCATGTTTGGTTACTGCTAAAATAAGATACTTATATTAATTTTTCCATTCATTATATATATATATATATATATATATATATATATATATATATATATATATATATATATATATATATATATATATATATATATATATATATATATATATATATGCAGTCATCATCAAAACCTGTTTATTCCTAATCTAGTATGGCACTGTGTTTATATTCTTTCAGGTCATGCCTAGCAAATACAGGTGCAGCTAGATCGAGCATTTATGCCCCACCTATTACAAGGAATCGCGTGCTTTGACAAGGAACATTTATAAAACTTTTACAAATGTCTCAGTCTTTCACTAAGTGCAATTTCACATTCTTACCTTTATCTGTCATAATAATTACTACAAAGACACTATTTTACTACCACACACAAAAGCTCAGCACTTTTGGGGGCAGGACCTACACCTGTAGAAGGACTATTTAATATTGCAGTTTTCCCACAACACATATCTCTTGAAAACTTGGTCAGCGAAAATGTATGGCAAATATTGACTTAGTAGAAACACCAGTCTTTAATATGTCCTTTTTAAATTACCATTATATTCACCTCACCCTTTTATTTTGTCAGATATCAAGAATGTTTACAAGAGACCAGTCAGAATAAAGCAGAAGACTATTCATACATAAATTGGCATTTTCAATATCATATAACGATCTTTGTGGTCCTGGGCTTACTAAGCCGTTTTGCACTCAATATTCACACGGTTAAATTTAATTAAAGAATAACAAAGACAGTGCTAAAAACCGAAGCCCCTTCGGCCATGCCTCAACAAAAAACCTTACGTTTATTTAATTATAGAATAACAAAGACAATACTAAAAACCGAAGCACCTTCGGCCATGCCTCAACAAAAAGCCTTACGTTTATTTAATTATAGAATAACAAAGACAATACTAAAAACCGAAGCACCTTCGGCCATGCCTCAACAAAAAGCCTTACGTTTATTTAATTATAGAATAACAAAGACAATACTAAAAACCGAAGCACCTTCGGCCATGCCTCAACAAAAAGCCTTACGTTTATTTAATTAAGCCTCTTTAAACTTGATAACTTGTAATATGAACAGAACCTTATTGATCGAGCATGGATTATCATAAACACTGATGGATCATTGATTATCATTAAACATGGATCGATCGTAGATTATCTTTAAACACGGATCGAGCGTATATTATCATTAAACATGGGTCGAGCATAAATTGTATGTTAATTCTTTGTAAGGGGGCAGCTGTAGCTCAGTTGGTAGCGGTGCCAAACTCATACTGCAAGGATATCTGATTCATACATTAAAGGCACTCAGCTCCCGTTTCCTCGGTATGATATAACCAAAGACGTGTTGCAAGTTAAAACCAAGCACAGCAAAAACCTTCTGGCCTACATGGTTACACAGTTACAATTTAGGTTTACTAGTGCCGTTAAAATGAAACACAGAAAACACCTTCTGACCTAATTGGTTACACAGTTAAGATTTAGGTTTACAAGTGCACTTGGTTGCAGTTACAATTTTGGTTTACAAGTGCCGTTAAAACCAAACACAGCAAAAATCTTCTGGCCTACTTGGTTACTTTGTTACAATTTAGGTTTTGTCAGAATATCTACGCTGTATATTTTCCAGATATCTTGTTCAAATGAGTATATATAAGGAAGTATTGAATTTCAGAATCTGCACAAATTGATTGTTTAAAATAAAATTATAGATAAAAGTGGTAGAATTGTATCATCCTGTATATAATTACAAGTATTAACAAAAGGAAAGAATCTAGAAAACTTGCTACATTAACAACTTTGTCATACATTCATTATGAAGAAGGCTTGGAAAAATTTCATGTATTGCATCAAAGGTCCTTCTTCTATACACAATTTATTATATACCATATATATTTCTAGTTTATGTTTTCCGTTCATCACTTATGTTTTAGATTTTTTTAAAGAAAAGAACTTTGAAATCTTATTCTTTTCATTCTTGATATAAGTATATATGAAGAATATGTATTTAAAGAAACGATCTACTGAATATCTCGGATTGCTTATTCTTTTGACGTATGAATAAAATCTCGATAGGGCTTGTCAACATCCGTTTGGTAAATTACCAATTAAACATTATTTTCGATATTTTTGTATTATCTGTAGTAAACTGTACTAATGTAAAGTTAAAGAATACGTGTTAGAAACTAGAACAAACGGGGTAGTTTGGAGCATGGACATGTAAGACATATACATTATTCTGGTTTGAGTGTACGGTTTAATATCATTCATGTCTAGATCTGTCTTCTTTTGTACACAAGTTGTAAACATGGTCGATGTTTTTGTACATGAGGAAAGAAACTTAGAAAAGAATGCGGACCTACAGCCTTTGATTAGTGAAACAGCTGTGTGGACAGATGTATCTCCACGTACATTGAAGCCCTATAGTGTTAGGTCTTTTTACC
>JAECUM010043953.1:0-13003 GCA_016617855.1 Megalonaias nervosa
CAATTCATAGTGCATTTACGTGAATAAAGGAACTACCTTCTGTTGTAAACAAACAATTTGTTTCTGAATGAACTAAAGCAGATGTTTCGTGGACTGCCACATACCAGCTGCTTTGGCACATTCCGCGTTAACTTTTTTGATACAATGTTTCAGATTTAGGCTAGCTATAGACGCCAGACAGGGTCCTTACAAATAACATGCAAGTGACAAGGCATAAACTGTCTTCTTTAACTGGTAATAAGAATGGCAAAACATATACTTACAGTTTTTCATTCTGAATTTCCTTAAATGTACTTTCTTAGTTCTGCAAATCCGAATTAAATGAGCCATGTCATGGGATCTCAAGCTTGATTACACATTTCGAAATTGTACTGTAATTTCGAGTATATTCCAAATGCAATTACATCCTTCTTACTGCACTCAGAATGAAATAAACATTAAATTCCATAGCATCTTTTCGATAATTGCAAATGAAAGACTTCATATTTTTCCCACATTATGATTTGAAACGTTCAATGACAGAAAAGAAACACACTTGCAGATGTTAACACGCTTCTACCCTCACTGCTTCAATCCAATGTATATTTCATGTAGAATTGGCACAGACGCTACTGACAAATCCGATGTATTTCATGTAGATAAATCCAGTCCATAATCACGAAATTTCCTCGAATAAAAAAAAAAATATACCAAAATCTATTCATTCCAGATCAAATGGAAAAGTTGCTGCAATGCGCATTCATTCACAATATGACTCCAAATTTCAATTTTAAGTAGACCAAAACGCCATTTTCTTGCAAAATTTATGTATTGCGCGCGACCAAGTTCAAATTTATCTGGGCGGAGTTACGTGCGCATTAATAATGTTGTTGTGTAATGATGAATCTACGCTTGTGCATTTAGTGTGGAATACGGCATACATTCAGTTACTTTTTTTCTTGTAGTGTATTTTTGTTTATATAATTAAGCCTTGTGTAGAATAAGAAAATGAGCATATAATAAAAGGTTACTGCATTTGTATGGGAAAATATGAAATCGTTTTGTCGGATGGATATACTGTGTGTGTGTGTGTGTGTGTGTGTGTGTGTGTGTGCGCGCGCGCGCGCGCGCGCTAGCTTTCCGTGATCATGCCCTATTGATGGAGCCGGTGAAAATGTATTGCTACTTTAAAAAATATGTGTTGTTGCTGGAAGAGTCTGGGCTGTAACTAGCTGTAAATGAAAGTTTAGGATTTTAGGATGCCAACGTTTTACTCCTTTATTGAACTGCTGTATTTTATTTTATTATATATATATATATAATATATATATATATCCTAGTCCTATGCTTTTAGTTGGACCCATATTTGCTTCTGACTATCGCCAGAAGCAAACAAATCAGAGGGGCAGTCACTTTGATCTCGTGATTCGTCATTGGCGGAAGGTATACTTTGATCACCTGATTTGTCATTAACGGAAGGTCCTCCTCCGCAATGATATTCTCATCAATGAGTATTCTCTCTCAATAGTCCAATGTGCGCAAGGTCTAGAGAAATCTATATTACAGTAATGATCCATAACAATTAACCCGTTAGCTTTATGTCCATTTATAAATTGACAATTATACAGGGGCTGGGGGGGGGGGTGCCTAGCGGTTTCCCCCTTTATAAATAAATGACATCTCACCACTCTCCACGTGGGGTCGAGATTCGTACACTGCCAGCGTGGATATGCCATAAAACTTGCCATTAGCTTCCCGTTGGTCCGTATATTTTCCTCAGCCAAATATACTGGCCGCCATGTATAGCCTATAAATTGCTAAAAGAAAATTGCGATAAAACGATAACAACAACAACAACAACTATACAGGGCCGCGCTGACCCCTGTATAAATAAATGCGTTGTTCATGATTCGTACAAATCACCATACCTATGTTGGGATCAATCAGCATGGTTAAGGAAAACATTTCTATACTTCTTACAGTTGGTTACGTCCCCTTAACAGGATTATACGAAAGGTCTCACTGGATAGTTTCGTATTTTGACACCCTAATTTTTTAAGGTAGAATGCATGAACCTAATTATCATAAGCATAGTATTCATAAATTTACACAGAAGCAAAATCTGTAATGTGGTTTACATTTACTTTGAGTTAGGCTTGAAAATGGGTTGATTTGTTTGGTGACTGGAGATCAAATGCGTACCTTGGGCTGCAAATGAATAGCCAACTTGGTTTACGTATTTACGTATGTCTGCTACAGAGGTAAATATCTAAAAATCGAGATGGTTAAGAGATGATGAAAAGTATGCTAATTTGTTGTAGTACTAGTGAACTTTATTCATGCAAAAGGCACATACCGTTTCTTTTAGCCGCCTTGTCAGAGGAAAATTATCAAAACTGTTTGCTGTCAAAAGTGAAAGTTAAAAAAGAGGGGTTGGTGGCAGTGTTGGTTCAGTATAAAAGTCACCAGTTGTATAATTAACCTGATTGCCTCAGTCAAAATCTCACAAGCATGCTTTCTATAAAAAATCATTCGTTAGTTTTTATTTGTATCTTCAGTGTAAACTTATTCTCATTTTTCTGCAATAGGTCATTGTCGGAGAAAATTTCACCAAACAAACTGTCCAGTGAGACCAAAGAGTACGAACTGTACTGTAAGAGAGCGACGTGTTACTTTATCTTATTTTAACTATATTTTGAATAAAGGTGCGAACAGATGAGATTTTTTAACACGAATAACCTTAGAAAGTGCTAACGAATCGTTTTAATTATTTTTGTTTTGTTTTTTTAACGGTACGGCAATACATTGAAGGCTATATCGTGCCGAGACAACAAGAGTGCCTTGGCAAAGGACTCGCCACTGCAACCGATCAGAGCTAATCCGATGGTGGGACTCGTACCCTGCTTCTGTTCACGCCAAACATCTTAAACAATGAGACACCACGGTTCCAACACCAACGTATATAAGCTTGGAAAAGGTGCACAACTCAATCACATCTTTCTAAAATTTACTCTTACTGAGCTGAAATACATACTGAAAAGATGTATCAAAAACAAGCAAAAGAAATTAAAGCACATTCATTTAGTTGTCCTTTCTTGTGTTATTCGTAGTTTATGTGAAGAAATCGATAATCTGAAGGATGAATGTGTTTTTCATGCAATTAACACTTTTAACTGTAAGAAAAACAATATAGTTAAACATTGCATTGCTCAGATTTAATGAGGCAACAAAACAGATAAACGTCATAATTTCTGAGGTTACTTTTACATCAAAATGATAGGAAAAAATATGATGTAGGATACTCCTACTATAGCTATCATCATCATCATCATCATCATCATCATCATCATCATCATCATCATTACAGAGAGTGCCTAAGGGTATCACACTATTTATGTCTGCGTTTCCAGTGCCCCAGGCAAACGCCATTTCTCCAGTCAGCCCGATTGTTTATATGCATTATTTAAAGATGAGCAGTGGCTGCTTAGTCAGCTACTTAAACAAATGTGATAGTCACCACCTTGCGTGTTGACAAATATTTGTGATCTGAACAGGGAAAAAAAGCCCCAACAAATTGGATGTATGGACATAACCAAGTCAAATAGTAGATGGATTTTATTTCTTTTCATTAACAGATTCAGAGACAAACAACCAATGATTCGATATCGTTTTGAAAGAAAAAGAAATGAGACTGTGCTAATAATCGAATTAATTCTTACGGCCTTGCATTGAATCTTAAATGAAAATCAGTCATGAAAACCGTGGGCAAAAGGTGTTCACATTTGGATGACTTGTTGAAGAAAACACCGACGGAGGTAGATTGTTACAATCGCAAACATGGTTTAACACCTACCGCGAGTAAATGCTTTGAAACTGAATACCCCTTATCTAATAGTATTAAATACGAGAGCTGCGTGTATCAAGTTAAATGACTTTTAAAATAAAATTTTTTTTATAACAGTGACATTTCTGACATTGGGTAAGTTAACATCCCGTGAGATATGTAATTTTTTACAGGCCAGGTCGTGGTTTTTGTTAGATGCTACCATTAGCTGTTTATTTACAAACAAGGATCGATAGAGTAAGTTGCGAATGTATCGAACTATTAGTTTTTATTTTGAACTTCTAAGTCAGTCTTATGGTCAATCCAAGCACAGAAATGGTCCGAATAGATTGAAGTTTCTTTTTGTGCAAGGAAATTTCCGGTAAACAAAATGTACAAGTTTTCTGTAAAGTACTACGCCGACATACATCCGTTTAATATTTTTGTCTAAACAAATGTGGCCGATGTCGTCCAAATTCCTTTTAAAACCACTTATACTAATACTGTTACCTCTCATGCTGCTCGCGCAGGAGGCCAGGCACGCACTACACTTGTTAGTAACAATGTTTATTTCAGTCATATTTTGATAATACAAGTGTATATTTGTTTATACCTCTTGCATGACATATGTGTTTATAATAGTAAATTATCTCGCCTGCAAACAACTGATCCATGTAATTTCAATTTGAAAACCTTAATTTAGAAAATTCAATACCAATCTAATGCTAAACTACTCGCATGTCACACTTTAAGCATCATTTCTAATAGATCACATACAACCCTAAGATGCCTGCATATGTGTTCAGTTTTTCATTTCAATTTATAAGTAAACAGAAGTGTTAAAACCTGAGCACTTCCTTAAAAATTGCGCATGCTGAGTTACTTTCAGTTGATATATTTATGTTGTGGGGTCCCTGGTGGTATACCGATCGCTGCCATCTAACCTCTGTCCGCATGGATTAAAGTCTCGGGCTCGGCCAGTGTTGGTACGTGAGAAAGCTTGCCAGTAGATTCCACTGGGTCGGTGGTTCTTAAAGGGACCTTCCCGGGTACTTCCTCCAACAGGTATGCTGGCCGCCATGTATAGCCTATTGTGTGCTGAAACATGTGTTAAACCAACACCAACATTTATGTTGTAACTTAATTGCTTCCAGTTTATAAAATTGCACTACGACGAACACACACACACACGCACACGCATACACACACACACACATTGTTACGAATATGCAATTAAATTGCTTATGTGTTAGTTTTAAAATTCTTTTATATTTTATTTTTGTTTCATTACATTTTATTGTAATGATAATTTTCATTGGATTTCAATCTCTTTTCGGAAAATTCACTTTACCTGATTAGAGTGTAATCGTTGCTTAAGCACTATTTTTAGCTCACTTTGGTTTATAGATTTTGCAAACACTACGCGAAAACGATTGGCTATTGCCAAGGTCAGCTACAGCCTACATGTTAGTTCTGATGTAAACTGTTTTATTTTTAAATTCATTGATTCTTAGATGGGGCTATTCTAACTACGTGCTAAATGGCCTTTTTTTACTGCACTGTTCAAATTAGTGGTCACGTCGCCTATCGCGTCAGCTACCATGTGATCTAAAATCGAGGCTTAAAACAGCCAATTGGTAGTAGATTAGTTCAGTCGTAATTTTTACACCTCAGAGATCAAGGTGTTTTATTGTTGAATCCAGATTGTTTTGAGGTTCATCTATGTTTTGGAATTTAATAATTCATTCTCTACAGAACTACACAAGTGTTTAATATTTATGAAAGTTCTGGGAGAAAGAAATTCAGTGGACATTTATTCTGGAATTCTAAACGAAACATTATAAACTGTGATTCAATCGAGGATCTGTTGCCAATAGTACAACAACCTCATCTGACGTCATCGCCTCTATATTGGAATTTCATCGAGATTCGAACCTAGATTCAATTAGAACTGTTTATTGATAGGACTTATATTTATTAATCCTAGGATTAAATTTTGGATTATATTCACAAATCGTAAGTCCTATTTTCCTATTTTTACATTATTTTCTAGAGAAATAAATCATTTTTGTTAAATTTACAAAGCTTGTTGGCTTCACTCTTTTCTTTTGTTACATTTGTACGAGCCTACACGTAATAAGAGAACATTGGGGGCTCGTCCGGGATATTTGAATCTTGGCTAAAATATTTCAGAAAATTGTTTTTTGAAATTTAAATTCCCCTAGTTTTTAAATCCCAAGTACTATTTTACAATTTGTTTGAAATCTTTAGTGAAAACAACAGGCTTTCATTCACAATGTCATTAAAAGTGGAGACTTTTCTTTCTAGTCCTACTCAGGAGCAGTTGGATAGTTTGAAAAAAAGATGAGTTGCTTGAACTTGCCAGAAAATACGATCTTTCTGAGGCAAAATCTTCCTTAACGAAACAAGACATTAAAAACATTTTGATTCAATATTTGGTAGAGAAGAATGTTCTTGATAAAAGTGTTTTGGCTTCGGTCAGTAAGTCGGTATCAGACTCTGACATAAAAGTAATGGAATTAAAAATGAAATACAAGATGGAAGTCCAGCTAAAAAAGTTGGAATTAGAGATAAGACAGGTTCAGTTTCAAACAGAAAAGATACAAAGGGAAAAAGAAATGGAAGTAATGCAGTTACATGTTACATTTTAAAGAAAGAAGGGAAGAAATGCAAAGGCAATTTGAAGAAAGAGAGAAAGAAAGACAAATACAATTTGAGAAAGAAAAATTAGATCTGCAAATGCAAAGAGAAATTAAGTTAAAAGAATTAGAGCTGGCAAAAGGAAAACACTCCCCTACTTTTGATGTTATAAGAACTATCAAGTTAGTATCCTCTTTTCTGGAAAAATGAAGTAGACAGCTATTTTCCTTATTTTGAAAAAATTGTGAGAATTTGAAGTGGCCAAGGGAGTACTGGACTCTTTTATTACAATGTGTACTTACTAGTAGAGCTCGTGATATTTACATTTCACTGTCACTGGAGCAGAGTGCGGACTATGATGTGGTTAAGGACTGTATTTTGAAGGGTTAAGAGTTAGTCCCCAAGGCTTATCTGCAAAAATTCAGGAATTCTAGAAAACCAACTGACCAGACCTATGTCGAATTTGCATGGGAAAAAGCACAACAATTTCATAGGTGGTACTCTTCTAGAAAGGTCAATAAAGATTACGAAAGTCTCAGACAACTCATGTTAGTTGAAGAGTTTAGGAACTGTGTCCGTAGTGACATTAGGATGTATCTTGACGAGCATGAGATCGAAACCTTGGAAAATGCTGCTCGTGCTGCTGATAACTATTCCTTAACTCATAAAATTTATGTTGTAGGCAAATCATTCACTCAGCAGTCTACTAGTAGAAAGGTATTTCAGCCTAATACGACTCCTCCTAAAACTCAGTCTGGCACAACTTCTAAAAATCAAGCATCTGATAAACTTGATTCAAAATCCTTGTCTATTCCTATGTGTACCTATTGCAAGAAAAAAGGACACGTCATTTCTGATTGCTTTAAATTGAAATATAGGCATCAGAATCAAGATAGACCTATCCCAAATGCTCTTATTTCTAAGAGGTCAAGGTCACGGTCATATATTGAAAGCAATACATTTGTTGGATCTAATAAACCCCAGTCTGATTTTATTATGGAGAATTATGAACCATTCATGTCGAAGGGTTCTATATCACTCTTGGGTGATTTGGCCAATCCTATCCCTATTAAAATTTTAAGGGATACAGGAGCTTCTCAGAGTCTTTTATTATCAGGTACTTTGCCTTTTTCTGAGAGATCTTCTTCTAATGAGAGTGTTCTCATTCAGGGAGTAGAGTGCGGCTTTGTTAATGTTCCTCTCCATTCTGTAAACTTGTCATCAGACTTAGTTTCAGAACCCGTGACAGTCGGTATAGTGTTTTCTTTACCCGTTGAGGGCATTCATTTGTTACTAGGCAACGACCTAGCTGGAGACAAGGTTATGGTTAATCCGCTTGTAACTGACAAGCCTTCTTTGGATCAGAAAGTTGATCCTATTGAAAAAGAATACCCTGATTTATACCCAGCTTGTGCAGTTACCAGAGCTATGGCAAAGAAAGCTCTTGAGAATGATTTTGATAAGGAAAGTATTCCTTTGGCTGACACATGTATTGGTCAGGCTTTTGATGAGGTCACTTTCACTCCTAGTGGGGATCAATCAAAAGGTATTGATCACAGTGATCCTATTTTAAATACTCATTCTCTTTTATCTAATCAGGGTGATAAACGACAATCACTTGTCGTCGAATAGGAAAAACATCCTGAAATCTCCTGTTTGTTTCAGAGGGCCATTAGTGAAACTGAAGCCACTGAAGTACCTGTCTGTTATTTCATTAAAAATGGAATTCTTATGAGAAAATGGAGACCTCCCGAGGTACCTGCTAGTGACGAGTGGTCAGTGAACGATCAGATTGTAGTTCCAAAATTATACAGACAGGAAATACTTAGTTTGGCCCATGAAACTCCTCTGGCTGGTCATTTGGGATAAATAAAGCTTATCACAAGATCTTGATTCACTTTTATTGGCCAAAAATCAAAATTGATGTTTATAAATTTTGTAGATCTTGTCATACTTGTCAAATGGTAGGAAAACCCAATCAGAAGATACCTAAGGCTCATCTGCAACCAATTCCTGCATTTGACGAACCATTTAGCAGAATTATGGTAGATTGTGTTGGTCCCTTACCTAAGACCAAGTCAGGCAACCAATATTTGTTGACCATGATGTGTGCGTTAACAAGATTCCCACAGGTAATTCCTTTGAGGAATATTAAAACCAAAAACATAGTAAAAGCTTTGACCATGCTTTTTACTCAATTTGGACTTCCCAAATCGGTTCAATCTGGTCAAAGGTAAAATTTTATGTATGGAATTTTCCAGCTTGTTATGCTTGAATTTGGCGCTCAGCAATTCAAGTCAAAAGTAAAATTATGGTTTCACAGAACTTTACTTGAGAGAAGTTTTGAGTCTTGTAATAGAGTCCTATCCCTCTTGCTCATTCTTCAAAATTTTCGTCAAATTAGATTTTACGGCCCTTACAAAGTAAAGAAGAAAATGAATGAGTTAAATTATAATAATAATAGTACTCTGATCTAAATAAATTAATGGAGTACCAGTATATTGAAAGAGATAGCCAAGTAAATTATGCAATTAATTTAGTTGTACCTGTCCCACAAAATGAGGTTATAAGTGAAGATATTCAATCGGACACTGTTGATCTTGGAGCAACAAATCTTCGGAATTCGGAAATTATGAAACATCTGGACCAGAAACTTTTACATTTACAACAACAAGAAAGGAATGAACTTAAACAGTTATTATTCGAATATGAGCACTTGTTTCCAGATATTCCTACAAGGACAAACAAAATTTTTCATGACGTTGAAATTGTAGATTCAAAACCTGTGAAACAACAACCATACTGGATGAACCCTCTCAAACAGGAATACTTGAAAAAGGAAATTCAGTATTTGCTGGAGAACGATTTCATAGAGCCCAGTAAAAGTGATTGGGGTTCACCATGTATACATGTTTCGAAACCGGATAAAACTTTCCGTATGTGCACTGATTATAGGAAGGTGAACAGTGTGACAAAAACAGATTCATTTCCATTACCAAGAATCGATGCCTGTATTGATAAAATTGGAAATGCCAAGTATGTCACCAAATTTGACCTTCTGAAAGGATTTTTGGCAAATTCCACTAACGGAAAGAGCGAAAGAAATTTCGGCATTTGTGACTCCAGATGGACTCTATCAATATAAAGTAATGCCGTTCCGGATGAAGGGTTCCCCGAGTACTTTTCAACGCTTGATGAATATGATTATCTATGGTCTAGATAATTGTGATGTTTACATCGATGATGTCATCATCTACAACGACACCTGGAAAGAACATCTAGCCACGATTCAGAAATTCTTTGACAGACTCACTGATGCGAATTTGACAATCAGTTTATCTAAAGGTGAGTTTTGCCGTGCTTGTGTAACTTTTCTAGGACATATTGTGGGACATGGTCAAGTTAAACCTATAGATGCTAAGGTCAAGGCTAACTCTGAATTCCCTGTGCCTGTCAGTAAAAAGCAACTGATGCGATTTTTGGGTATGGCCGGATACTGTCGAAAGTTTTGTTCCAGTTTTTCTAATATTGCTGAACCTCTGACAAACTTGTTGAGTAAGAAAAACAAGTTTCTTTGCACTGAAGAATGTCAGGAGGCTTTTGATAGATTAAAAGCCATACTCAAAAGTGCATAGGTTCTTACAGCTCCAAATTTCAATCAAACTTTTAAATTACCTGTGGATGTAAGTGATGTAGGGGTTGGAGCAGTATTGATTCAAGAAGATAGAAATGGTGTTGATCACCCAGTGTGCTATTTCTCTAAGAAATTAAATCAGCACCAAAGAAATTACTCAACAATCGAGAAGGAATGTTTGGCTTTAATATTGGCATTACAGCATTCTGAAGTTTACATTAGCTCAGCTCCTTCTCCGGTTGTTGTGTTAAGTGATCACAACCCCCTTACTTTCATCGACAAGATGAACAATAAAAATCAAAGATCATTAAGGTGGAGTTTGTTTTTGCAAGAATATAATCTTAACATCAGGCACATCAAAGGAAAAGACAACTTGATTGCAGAAGCACTTTCCCGTGTATAGAACTATTATTGTATGTACACTTTGTATAATTCATAAGAGTTTTCTTATGTAATTTTATTTTACCTCTTGCATAATTTACATATGGTAAAAAGAAAGCTTTGTTACATAAATCTTTCTTTTTCTTTATGGGGGAATTGTTACGAATATGTAATTAAATTGCTTATGTGTTAGTTTTTAAAAAAAAAATTAATTTTAATTTTGTTTCATTACATTTTATTGTAATGATAATTTTCATTGGATTTCAATCTCTTTTCGAAAAATTCACTTTACCTGATTAGAGTGTAATCATTGCTTAAGCACTATTTTTAGCTCACTTTGGTTTATAGATTTTGTAAACACTACGCGAAAATGACTGGCTATTGCCAAGATCATCTACAGCCTACGTGTTAGCTCTGAAGTAAACTGTTTTATTTTTAAATTCATTTCCAGTGTGAAAATCTGATTCTCAGATAGGGCTATTCTAACTACGTGCTAAATGGCCTTTTTGTTACTGCGCTGTTCAAATTAGTGGTCACGTCGCCTATCGCGTCAGCTACCATGTGATCTAAAATCGAGGCTTAAAACAGCCAATTGGTAGTAGATTAGTTCAGTCGTAATTTTTACACCTCAGAGATCAAGGTGTTTTATTGTTGAATCCAGATTGTTTTGAAGTTCATCTATTTTTGGGAATTTAATAATTCATTCTCTACAAAACTACACAAGTGTTTCATATTTATAAAAGATCTGGGAGAAAGATATTCAGTGGAAATTTATTCTGGAATTCTAAACGAAACATTATAAACTGTGAGTCAATCGAGGATCTGTAGTCATTAGTACAACAACCTCATCTGACGTCATCGCCTCCATATTGGAATTTCATCGAGATTCGAACCTGGATTCAGTTAGAACTATTTAGTGATAGGACTTATATTTTTCTATCCTAGGATTAAATTTTGGATTATATTCACAAATCGTAAGTCCTATTTTCCTATTTTTACATTGTTTTGTAGGGAAATAAATCATTTTTGTTAAATTTACAAAGCTTGTTGGCTTCACTCTTTCTATATATATATATATAGAGAGAGAGAGAGAGAGAGAGAGAGAGAGAGAGAGAGAGAGAGAGAGAGAGATGTACGCTGTATAAATGATATACCACGAGATGTATAAATTTTTCATTAAAAGGAAACGAGTGTTATATCATTGATACAGCGTACATACTATGCATATATTTAATTTATATCACATACAAATACACATATTTGCCCTTTGAACGGAGTTACAATATGCTCCAGGCAGCTGTGTATTGACCGAGTGAATGAACTCATCCCTGCGAGTGTGTCCGCTACAAAATGTAGTTCTATGCATTTTCTTGTTGTTCGCAATCACATATGCAAATTAATAGGTTGATTGTTTTCTTTCTGAGTTTATATTTTTATTCACATTTATTAAATCAATATAAGACACACTTATGATTTAAACATGAAAGCTGACTTTTATGAAGAAAGTAGTGCAGAACAAACACGATTAGCTTTTTGTACACTGAACATGAACTCTCAGGTATTCACTTTCTGGCGTATGGAAATCAGCGTAGAATAGAAACTAAGCGAAATGACGAACCAGCAAGAGGTAATTAAAATATTTTAATATATTTACAGTTGATCTAAGTCATTATTCTGCTTAATTAACATTTCTAAAGACTATAAAATTCTCTCTCTCTCCCTCCACCCCCCTCTTTCTTTCTCTCTCTCTCTCTCTCTCTCTCTCTCTCTTCCTTTGGACGGTTTGACTTAACTTTACCATCATTCATAGGTGCAGAGACATCGTCGTATGACACAAGCGAAAATCCCCAACGCTCGTATTTTCGTGGATTTTCTCCCGTATCTAGCTACGATAATCCAGAGAGAGAGAGAGAGAGAGACAGACAGAGACAGAGACAGAGACAGACAGACAGAGACAGAGACAGAGAGAAAGGTTTAAGAACAACATCAGCGCATTAAATACGTTACAGCATGTGTACCTCGTAACCGACACATTTAACTTACAGTATCGACAGGCTATTGGATCAATGTATCATTGATATTATGATCACTGTAAATAGATCCCAAGGAAAGCGTAAACATACGGGTACGACGAACCATATTCTTGTAGGTTACTTGGTGCAAGTTTAGTTTTAATGTTTTCGTCCAGTGCAATTTGTTTTTCTCTCTCACTCCAGATTTTTGCAGATTTTTTTTCCCTTACACACGAGAGAGAGAAGGGAACAGAAAAAAAAGAAAGGATTCTGATGAAATTGTGTACCATTTTAATTTCATTTGGAAAACAGGGACTATTAATACTTGTTATCATTATTTTCATATTTCATTTTTGATTAATGAGTAGAAATTCATAATTGATCTATATGCCTGCAGTTGAAAGAATGTTTACATATTCGTATTATTGCGCCATGGGCGGATCACAATTTGATATACCAATAGTATTTGTATATCAACTTGCTTTATACCAACACTTTAAAAGCCATGTTATT
>JAECUM010043954.1:0-25997 GCA_016617855.1 Megalonaias nervosa
GTGGACTTGCATGTGATCACAAATGACATCTAAGACATGGATTCCTGAGGAAACTTTCTCAGCAGCAGTAATACATGTAGTCGATTCGATAACTCTATTAATGAAATACAAATATCTTTCTATATGAAACCAAGGTTTGAGACGAGGTTATTTCTGATTAGGTAATACTAACACATACTTAAAAATACATTTTTGTAAAATATTAAACAATGAAAATAAATAATTGGTCTGTAAGTCGACAACATGCCATCGTAGATAAAATTTGAAAATGTCTCTCTCTTTTAATGGTGTAACGTTTAACATTCATTACTACCCCGATTTATATTCCGATGGAAGGTTTTTGTTTTCTCTATTGGTTTCTGCAACACATGTACTTTATCCTTTAAAAAAGAACAGCTGAAATGAAATATTTTTAGTTTGACATGTAAACTGAAAATGGGATTTGAACTGCAAGTTACTTCGATGCGTTTTTTCTTTCTTCAACCTAAATGGCATGTTGTGGTACTCATTCATGTCCGTTGATGTGAATCATCAATCTAGTCTATTGCTTTTATAAGCAATTTAGCAGTAATGTGGGCGGAAAAAGCTAATAGATATACACTTATTTCGCATTAGTAAGACGAACTGTTTGCATAGTTGAAAGTCTCACATCTGTTCATTATAACACGTGTGTTGCAATGAAGTTCATGACATGGAGCTACCATGGAGCAAGCCAATGAACAATACTACCCAGTGACTCCATCCAGAATACGCAGAATTGGCTAATATCCGTGAAACATCATCCCCAGCATAATCACCCTACATGACGGTGTTAACTGATTTCAACTTGCAGAAAAGGATATATATATATATATATATATATATATATATATATATATGCTATATATATATATATATGTATATATATACATATATATATAGATATATGTATGTATGTATGTATGTATGTAAATGCAATAAACTGACAACGAACAGTGCAAAACTGGAATCTAACTAGCCATAGCGCTTTCGACTCTTAATGAGTCTTTTTCAAAGGCATAATACAAAACATACACAAGACAAACAAATAAAACACAAAAACCGTTGTGTTTGCAAAACTTTACATAGCTGTTTCTACAGGAATTAAACCTGCATACATTTACATGAAACAACAGATGTCGTTATGGCTCGTCGATTACTAGGTCAATAAAAATATTTTCAAGCATCCGCAACAAGTTGAAATAAACTAGTTGAAACGTAATAAATTTAAAGGTTTAATTCTTTTAGAAACAGCCATGTAAAGTTTTGCAAACACAACGGTTTTTTTTGTGTGTTTTATTTGTTTGTCTTGTGTATGTTTTGTATTATGCCTTTGAAAAAGTCCCGAAGAGATCCAAAACTGAAGGCGATGATGTGTCTGTTATAGCTTATAGAGTGCTGATGTGCCAACAGTCTTTTGTTGAATCACAGTAATATAATTCCAGGTTTGAATATATTATACATTCCATTGAATGTCTTCATCCAAGAATTTTATCAGAGCATCTTTGTGTTTCCAGAGAAAATAATCATTTGAATTCAATAATTTGAAGAAAATAAACTTCAGCTCAAACTGGTCACAACATAATACAACTCGAAGGTGCCAGATGTTAAAGCACGAAAGTCCAAATCCTCACAATCACTAGATTATATAGTTCTCTACTCGACCTCAGGTCACAATTAGCATTTTCTAAAAACAAACATTACCTAATGGAAAATAACCTTCTAGTATGATCTAATGAGCCTTGTTCATTTACAACACAATAACCTGTAGAATTCACTTAGGAAACTCCAAGACCCTGGCCCAAATCAACATCTTATTTTTTACCTGAATAAAATTCCTGATATTAAGTTCATACATATAGAGAATAATAAAGCTATTATTAGTTGTTGACATAAAATGAATAAAACGAAATTTTAAAAAATGTCAATCAGGTCAAGCTGAAATGAACTCAGTTTTGGACAAGGTTAAGTCCAGCATACAATATTACAGTACAATAGCATGTAATGAAATAACAAAAATTTAAAACTAACAAACAAGACATTAAATTAAATAGACTTATATATATACCTTATATATATATATATATATATCTATATATATATATATATATATATATATATATATATACTATATAACAACAACCTTATATATATATATATATATATAGAGAGAGAGAGAGAGAGAGAGAGAGAGAGAGAGAGAGAAACAGACAGAGACAGACAGAGACAGAGACAGAGAGAGACTGATAACACTTAACACGAAAATCTTCAATAAAGTCTGGACTATTACACGTTGGAATCACTGGTGGCATTATAATAACAAAAGATTGTGCGAAAGTAATCGATGAGCGGGTTTTTCTGTGACTATGACATAGCTAACCATTAATTCTAAGTCGTGAACAAAGGAAGGAAATACAGCGTGGCACGAGATCAAATCCATCTACGGGATTTGGTAAAGAAATTATATCCAGGTAGAGCTACGCAAAGAGGTTCTGAAAGAAAGATGTTAAGATAATTATGGATAATAATATTTATAATAATAATAATAATAATAATAATAATAATAATAATAATAATAATAATAATAATAATGATGATGATGATGGGGTGGAAATTAGCGCAAAATTTGCGTGCGGTGCAAAACTGATGACTGGCTGTAACTTTGGCAAGACTGCAAGAGGAAGGTTAGATTTTTTTCTTTTAGACCAAATTTCCCATGAGTTTTAAATTGTAGTATCAAGTATCGTTTCTTACTTACGTGTAGGTGTATATATATATGTTGTTATATATAAGAGTATACAGCATAGAAAAGAAAGAGTATATATATATATATATATAGTGTATATATATATATATATATATATATATATATATATATATATATATATATATATATAGTTTCGAATGTTTCCACTATTGGAAACTGTTATTTTGTGCGTAACAAGACCACATGAAGAATATCTTTTCTATCTAGGGCCATATGACTTAGGAATACACAAGAACCAAAAGAAAAGACCTAACAAGATCTGCCATGGAAACTTTGGAATAATTGTGGTTTTTCTTTTACCAAATTACCTTGGTTTCCTAACTCATCTTCCGTATAAGGCTTCATTGTGCCAAATTAAGTTCTAATATATTTTCAACATGTTGCTACCTTTTGTATGATTTCCAGTGCATTAGTTTAAAATTCACATGACTGTCTTAAAGAAGGCACTAATTTTGGGCTTAACATATAAAAACATCAACAAATTTATGTTACATTTGCAGTGAGCTTTCTGCAACCGGCAGAATCAAGGCTATTTTCTTTGTTATCCTACTCAAAAGCCACTGGGCTAAAACCAATCAAAAATTTGTTTAATATTATGGCTTTATAATGCTGCTTTCTGTTGAATATAGGTAACGCTCTTCTCTGGAAAACAAATCGCCGGGAAAAATCAGAGACAAACTATTCAAGATTTTCTCAGGGAATCCAATATATAATAAAAAACAACAGTTCATCGGCTCAGTTAGCTTAATGATACCTTCATATGCATGCTAATGTTCAATTTTCAGATGACAAACTGTTAATAATGATGGATTTTGAATACCATGCCTTCAAAGAGGACATTTTGTATATTCGTCACAATTAACTAAACCAGAGGCCACGATCTTTGCCTTTCCCTAGCTAGCTGTGTCATCGTGATTGAACAAATTAAACTCAATAAAAAAGATCAATAGATATGTGATTTTAGAATATTGGCAATGCCAGGTCATGCAATACTCCAGTTATGCTGTCAGGGCCCGAAAAAAACCCATGGCTCCTTCAGAGTGGGAGAACCGAAATATGGGAATGTGTCCTACTCACGTTGCCGCAGTGGCCCAGGGGTGAAAATAATGTTCCGTACACAAAAGTTAACTGGCAATACTTACACGAAAGGAAACCTAAATGGTATGTTTGAGCTAGGTAGAATACATTTCTGCAAATAAATAATTATTTCGTTTATAGATAACAATTTTGTTTAGTTTGATAAAGTTTTATTATCATTTTTAATTGAATAATGTCACACTCGTTGACAAAAGAATATCCACAAGAGTATGGCTCTGAAAGTACGATGTATCATAAATGTTTACAATTTAGCAATGTTTCTGGAGGAAGTGTATCACTTGCGTGCACACAAAACAAACGGCAAGAATCACTGTCAACTGTGTCATCTTGAATGAACCAATCAAACTCATACACGTGGGTACATTCGATTGACGGACACATTAACTAATCCATCACTAGTATGATATCGTATCTTGTTCTTTACATTCATAGCGTGCTTCTTTCACACTTCTTGTTACTGAAGTCATATTTCCTAAATACTTTCTTAACTGCATTTGATTTGCACTATACTGATGCACGTGATTATGTTCCTTTGTGCAACCATGACAAAGTTGCACCGTAGATAAATTTAAGACATGTTCTGGTCTCTAAAATTATTTAAGAGGCTCTCATCTCATAGACCTGGCGTCTAGGAATTCAGTTGTTGTTGGTTATTGCAAGTCGACAGCAATCCAATAATCAACATAGCCAGTCTAGGCAAGAAACATTGTGAATATTTTATTGGAGATCATGGTTTATTATTCAAAGGGGAAATGTACGCAGTATCGTGTCAGACAGCGATAGAATTACTTCTCGTCATTTTTTTGTGCTGCAGTTATGAGAAAACATAAAGACCAAGCTCGTTTACGATAAACCTGACCAGAAATAAAAAAACCAAGCACGTGTGCGATAGACCTGACCAGAAATATAAAGATCAAGCACGTGTACGATAGACCTGACCAGAAATATAAAGACCAAGCACGTGTACGATGGTCCTGACCAGAAATATAAAGATCAAGCACGTGTACGATAGTCCTGACCAGAAAATCATAAAATTGTTAAGACTGAGTATGATCTTGACATTTTGTTTCGAGTAATCACAAATCACGCTACTTTAAAAAGCTCGTTTCTGACTGGCTTAAAAACCAAATTCAGAGTTTATGCTATTACAAAAGATTTCCCAGTCTACTGACGTACTCGGCTCGAACTTTTACATAAAATCTCTGTAGACTTTAGTTTAAGTTTAGCTTCTCACATTTACAGCCTTCTGCTCCGCCAGTAAAAACAAAACGAAACTCGCTGATAAGAATCAAATAATCAGCTTGCAAACTTTAATCGAAGATTTTACTCAGAACTGAGGCGTTATAATAAAAGTATGACCTGTCTTTTTGTGTTTCTCGGTATTCACTGTATCTTATATCCCGATGTGGCCTGACCTTTAGTGTGTCTCAGTATTCCCTGTTTCTTATATGTCAATGTGACCTGACCTTTTGTGTGTCTCGGTATTCCTTGTATCTTATATGCCGACGTGACATGACCTTTTGTGTGTCTCTGTATTCCTTTCTATGTTATAGGCCGATGTGACCTGACCTTTTCATGTCACGGTATTCCTTGTATCTTATATACATAGTTTGTCCAAATGCAGTCAGCACATCTTTCTGTGATCCGATACAATCCGCTGTTGACTAGCAAAATTAGACCTACATTTGTAACAGTTGTTTTATTCATGCTGTATTTCTATAATGATCATCAGTTGTAGGATATTTTCTCTGTACACTCATTATAAACTTTAAAGATTTCCCTCTCCAAACCTTTCTTCTTCTTTACAAAAAATCAAGACCGATAACTCGTCGAATATTGCCAAAGGTGGTATAAAATGACAATGAATTATGTGTTACAATAGTCGAAGTCTTACTTATTTTATAAATTTGCGCCTAACATGACCACAATCAAATTACAGAATCCTCTGCATTCATAAGAGAAATTATCTTATACCACATTAGTGTGAACTAGACTGTCAAATGGTTTCTCTATTGGAAACAACTTTTTAGAAATTAATATATAATTATACAAATTCATAAAGCTTTCACAGAGAAAATCGTTCTAGGAGGCATTACGAAAAAAAACCAGGTACAATATTTTCTTCCTATACCAGCGTCTAAAATTCACACAGTGTTTATTTAAAATATACTGTTTTGCATTTACCAATATCCTTTATTAAATTATTTAACGACATATGCATTGTTCTGGTGTTGAACACCAGATACCCCTACCAGTATATGATTTTAATGGTACAGCTCAGACATTTTTCGAAACTATGAATGTACAGTGTCTCTGCCAAATGGACCATGTTAATGACATTTCTTATTTCTCGCACATTTCCTAGACAAGAAGTTAATACATTTAATTCAGGTGACACTGATTGAGCTTTCTTGGAATGTATTGGGTTTTGAAACGATTTCGTCTCGACATTTCATACGGTACTTTGTATAATTTATTGATCAAATAAATATTTCAGAAACGTCCGAGCTGCTGAAACAGGCATTTTAACAACTTTTTTAATTATATAGCATTATATCCTGACTGTGATTGTAATATCGATGTAATAAGATGAGATATTATCTATGATTGAATGTCTAACAATGAAATAATTGACACATCAGAAATATAACATACTTGTAAAATATATAAGATTTATTTTGATTTGATAAAGGAGCCGGTCATTTTCCTGTATCGTAAGCATAGTAGAACTGGTGAAGTAGTTGAAAAAATTTTGTGGACTATATATGCAAGTGTTATTCGCTCGGCAAACATTTAAGTTTTTGTATCCTCCATGTATACCTCGAATTCAACTTAATCATCTATGTCGGCAACAGAAAAATCCAAGACGAAATTGTCACTGATATTTCAGTCTCTTTTTTTTCATGGCTACATATTTTTCGCTGACATTTATTGAGTACTCTCAACGCCATAAAGAATGAAGACAATTACTCTTTCAGATTAGTTTTTCAGCAAATTTACCTTATCTATTAAACATATGTACAGCAATGAATCCTTGTAAATTTGGGGTACATTTTTCTCAAAAGTAACACCACTTATGCCATCAGCGGTTCCCAACCTTTCTTGGCCGCGACACTAAAAATAGTTTTCCTAAGCCTCACGACCCCATTTCCAAAATTTTATAAGTTTTGACATCCTAAACAGCATCCTGATGACCCTTTACAATCCTCCAGAATGTCCTCGAGAACCTGATTTGCGGCGCGACCTGGGCGTTGAATTATGGGAATAATGCTGCTCTACAGATACATTTCCTGGACTGTTGGTGAATTACATTTATTAAAGATATATTGCGCGTCTGTCAGATTATTAACATTAGGAGACTTGGACTGAAAACCAGTTTGGTAGTACAATGGCATCACTTTTCTGTCGTCAGACTTCTTTCTTAACTGTAAATGACACGTGGTTATGGCAATCATTGCTAATCGATTTAAGCTGTTACCCTTTTCTCCGTTTGCAGTAGGAAACTGAGTTGGACTAAAGGACTTATATTTTTTCTTGATTTCTTTCATGTACAACTACTATGGACCCAAATTTTACTAGCACAGATCGAAGTACAATACTGATGGAAAATATACTCCTAGGCAATCCAAGATACGATTAACATATTAAAAGTTGAGCAGAACAATAACGCCCAGCATTTGCTTCCTGGAAGCACTGTTACTCTCAACACGTATTAATATTAAACATTTCCGATTTACCTTTGTGGATTAATATATGAAAATTTGCATTGATAAGATTTATTCAGAAGGTTATATTATTCTTGTTCCAGAACCGGAATGCAATCTTCCAATCAATTTTATTTTCTAAAATTCATTTGTGACCAATGACGTTTGGCACCTTTATTTCTGTCCGCTTTGTGATAGTCAATATACTGATATTGTTCTTGTGCAAAAAACATTTCTGCGTCGAATTACATCGACTCAAAGATAAATCTTGAAAAGTTGTAATGTAAATATATTTTCCATGCCTCCCATGATATCAAGCCCACAGAACGAGTCCGATGTTTGCATTATATTTGGAATTAAGGAATAAAGCAAGTGATAAACAGAGCCAGTATGTGGATTTCATATTGTGTTCAAGAAACGGAGGGCGTTTATAGTGGCTTTGCATAAACGGCATACACGGAGGTCGTGGAAAAATAATAGTTCCATGGGCTAATATTTCTCTTTATGACATCTAGAGTGACATTAATTAATTGTGTAGAGAAAGTAGCACATGAAACAAACCAAATATTATGTACATCCTTCTCTCATATCATGACGTTTTAGTCAAAACCATCACTTGGAAAAAAGCATTGATCGAACAATAAAATTCATCAGTCTGTATTGTGAAGTCTCTAATTTTCATCACGGATAATGTCTAGTTTGTTTTGTTGTCCATGCAGGGATGCAATTTTGTCGTCAGCGTTTGTTTGATCAGATAAGTTATACTCCTTGAACTCAGTTCTTAGACAAACACTGGATTAAATGTTCTTAATAAATTCATATTAACTTTATCGCCTGTATAATGATTTCTTCGTCTCTAACAAAACGAAAGATATAAAACATAAATACATTTGCTCCTTTCAACTAACAAAACGAAAAATATAATACATAAATACATTTGCTCCTTTCAACTAACAAAACCAAAGATATAAAACATAAATACATTTGCTCATTTCAACTAACAAAACGAAAGATATAAAACAAATACTTTTGCTCCTTTCAACTAACAAAAAGCCATTAACCTAAAGATTGTATGTTGTGTAAATTACTATATGAATTTTAGGTCTAGCCACAGGGGCGCCCGCACATTTATTTTACAAGGGTGGTTGGTAAAAACGTAGTGGTAAGTTTTGACGGGCGTAAACCAAAACCTAGTTAGAGGTGGAATCAACCGTACAAGACCTTCAGTACGATTTCCACCTTGCCGATCTGAACGCACAATTCCTCTGTAACATAATTCACTACCGATGTTAAAGTCAAGACATTGCAAAATGATAAATCTTTCAAAAATATTAAGGAAATAATTGCAACTAATCTACTACATTTGTGCAATTATACAATGAAGTCTCTTTGTGTATACCTACCTACCTACCTACCTACCTACCTACCTACATACATACATAGTGAGACCCCTCATAAGTTATGATGTCATGATACCTTTTGTTATCTTGCTCATGTACAAAGATCATTGCTCGTTCGGTACATAAACAAAAAAGTGTGGCTTCTGTTTTTTAATAAAGTATGTAAATCATAATATACATGAGTAGCTACCCGGACTGCATCAATGCACCATGTGAAATTGTTGTCAGGTACAAATTGTCTTACGTTAAATCATACATTTTTAATCACAAGAAATATTGATCCATTTGTGAGGACTATGACTCTCTTCCTCACATCTAAATCATACCCATGAACTGAAGTGTCAAAGAAAATATCATAATTTGTAAAACCAAAACGTAATTGCTGCTCATAATATAAATATATTTACAGGATTTGAAACATGGAAAATGTTTAAACGAACAGCAATATCTTTCTCTTGAAAATGTATTGTATCTTAAAGTATTAAATTTGGTCGAGTATAGATTTGTTTCTTTATGTGCGACAAATTGTACAGAAGGAAAAGAATAAGAATGGCATAAATATATTTCTTATGGCTATTAATGTGCAGAGACAGCTGTCTATTGCTACAAAATGCACAGCAAATGCAAACAAATTAAGACAAAACCAAAGACATAAATGCAGTTTTATGTGATTTTCTTTGGCGTTGTTGTTGTTGTTTATTTTTCTTTAAATGGATAAGCGATTCTTGTAGTGTTGCCAATAGTTTTTAAACTGGAAAAACAATATTATAACAAGTCAACAGGTTTTATTTACGGTTTCAGTGGCAAAAATATTGAATGCGGGTTATCACAAGGACCACTGACCTGGCGTTTATTCATCATGTGAGATATCAAGCCATTTGGCTCTATAATTGGCTCCATAATTGCCACTTGACTCTTTAATTAGTTGCATAGCTTGTATACATTGTCCCATTTTTCATTAATTATATTCGAACACATTTGTAATGTAAACATCTTGACACTTGTCGAGATATACGGTGATAAAATCAGCGATATACAGTATGAATGTTTGATGCAATTGTGACCTCATGACATTCTTAAGTGGTGGCATGGAGTTTTACACTTTCGGCTAATTTTGGACAAATAATCCAAAGTTTGCTGGAATAAGGAATTGCTGATAGATATAGGCGTTGATACTGATTCCGTTAAAATTCATTTTTGCAACAGTATCACCTACGATGTTTGTAAACATATCCAAATGATAAAGTGCGCGCGCGCGTGTGTGTGTGTTTGTGTGTGTGTGTGTGTGTGTGTGTGTGTGAGAGAGAGAGAGAGAGAGAGAGAGAGAGAGAGACAGACAGACAGACAGACAGACAGACAGACAGACAGACAGACAGAACTATAAAACATTGCTTTAAAATTAAAGTCTGGTTTTGAAATGGAAAGAAAGTTCCGAACAATACAAGACCGGGTGAATACAATGATAATGGAACACCGAAATATTGTCCAGATTTCTCCTACATCAAGTCTTAAATAGTATCACATACCAAAATTAGTTATTAATAAGCATGTCTTTGTGAACAAGTCCATGAAATATTCCTGTGATAAAATAAAATCTGAACGTTATATCAATTGCGCTATACCATTTTAAACTATCTCACATTCTGATTAATTTACTCAAATGTATTCTCTACCATTAATATTGCATTTTCTTTCCAAAGGCTCCAATGATTTTATAACATAGCTTTGGTTTCCTGCGAGAGGAATGTAAATCATCAATTATCCAAAATTATATGTATGAAGACTCCTTGATTGCACGCGAGCGCGAGCACGCGTGCGTGTGTGTGTGTGTGTGTGTGTGTGTGTGTGTGTGTGTGTGTGTGTGTGTGTGTGTGTGTGTGTGTGTGTGTGTGTGTGTGTGTGTGTGTGAGGGACATATAGATATATAATATATTATATTGATACCAATAAATAATAGCGAGAAAACTGATTGGAATGATTACAAATTGTGTGTGACACTGTGTCAACAATGCTAAACAAATCCGTAAAATAATTATACAGACTTAATCAACAGTTAGCTTGTATATTATTTGCGTACCTTCCTGCCAGTCTAGAATTAACTTCCGAAGTCATGGTTATAAGGGTTATAAGTAAAAGAAATAAAAGTTGTGTTCCAAGGTGTATATATATATATATATATATATATATATATATATATATATATATATATATATATATATATATATATATATATATATATATTGCATGATAAGGTGTTTATTGAATCTGATAGTAAAAAATTTAAATTTAAATTTAAAAAAATAAATTTAAATGTAGAGAAATCTATATATTTTTAAAAAGCTACGTTATCTTCTTTTCACTATATAAAGGTTCGTTTTTAGGTCCTGGTTGGTTTAAATGCAGACCGTTTTATTATTACTCTTGAAATACTTGATTCCTAACCAAATGTACAGTACTCTCCTTTGCAGCAGTTTCAGTTCCTTCTTTTTAGTTAACCCTATGACGTACTAACTTGATATTGTTGTAATATACATTTGGATTTAAAAAAGGACATTTATGCTAAAGATGTAATAAGCTTCATTATTTGATTTCCTCAAAAACATCAAAGTAGTTCTGGAACATATTAATTACCGTATGTACACGTATAAATACTGCATAAATCAAGATCGATCGTCGCATATTTATTAGGATAAATAAATAGAACAAGCAACATAGACACTGATCTGCTGCGCATTATGTGAGTACAGATCAGCATCTATGTTGTTTGAAGTTGGATCAAATTTATAGGCGAGTAAAGATCGTATTAGGATAACCCTAAGAGCATACGACATATCCTATGTTCTGTTCTGATATATTGGTCATAGTTGTTTTCAAAATATTTAAACAACACTGGTTACAGAAATCATCAGCTTGGTTATAACATAGGGACTGAGCATGTTTCGTAAGATAGGCACGGAAGCGTCCAAAAATATTTTGGAACAATGTATTATTTTAAAATTTATTCAATTTTATGCGGGGGTGGGGTGGGGTAAGTGATGGCTGGAATGAACAGACATTTCCACGTGGATAATTTGTGATGCTGACAAAAGCAGGAGTGTCTTGTTTCATATTAATTTTGTTCATAGCGCACTGATAAATATATAAACCTAAGATCAAAGTCAATAACTATGCTAATATTCTTCTGTGGGCAATTACAATATTACTAGCATTCGAGCTTGGATTGTATTGTTAAAAAATATGCCTAGTTTGCAACATTTCTTTCCGAAAATTTAGGCACGTGCATTTCTTACACACCCGTTCATTCTCATGGATATCGATTTCTTTACCTTTTATGTGAGATTAAATGACTGTTGGTAAACACCCAGCATTCCTGTCAATGCATATAATTCAGTCTTATTTATTTATTCATTTGTGTATACATTTTAATGATTTTAGTTGCAGTGTTCAAACCTTCAAGGTGTTTGTAAAAGAAGTCACATCAGCAACATCTTTGTCAGTCAATAATGATGCATCTCTCCATCAAAATCTAGTTCACAAAAGAGGTATACATTTGCAGAAAGTGAGAACGAGACCCTAAGTGGGATTCTTTCAATATTTTAGCAGAATAGATATCACAGACAAATAAGCAATCTTTATGAGTAGTATAGTGGGGCACCATAGCCTCTCGTAGACCGTAGTGTCAAATTTGGTCGTTTGCACTATAGCCTCAAGATTTATAGCCTCAAGTGGCACAGGTCCGGCACTATAGCCTCACGTAGACTTCTATGTTAAAAAAGGGTCCCGGCACTATAGCCTCAAGATTGAGCATAGAGACAATAGGAATGGAACAGGTGGGATGACGTCACGGTACTGGAGATTGGCAACAATGTTGCAAGTGGCTGACCTGAATACGCGCAGCTACTCTAGGTAGGGACAAATACAAAAAGAGACAGAGACATATATAATACATATATAACATATAGGCAAGAAAGAATAAATCTTTTCGAGGCATATGAAAGTGGCCCTGAAAAGGGCCTTTGGGTTTCTTCTCCTTCTTCTAATTTCTTCTTTTCCTCCACTAACTTATTATCTTTTGTCCTACACGTTTTGTCTTTTTTTCATTCTTTTCCTTCTTTTTTCCTTCTCCTTCTCCTCTTTCTTTTTCTTCCTCTTTTCATTTTCTTCTTCCTTTTCAATTTTTTCATTCCATTCTCTCATCCTCTGTTTGTCTACTATATCTTCCTTTTCTTCCTTTTCTATTCTTATCATCTCATTTAAGATGTCCTTTTCTTTCTTTAAATTGTTAATCTCCATACTTAGTCTGTGGGGACTATAAGCCCCAAACTGCATTCTCACTAGCATCTCCTCCCCCATGCCTAGTGTGTCTACCACCTCCTGCAATCTCAGCATCCTCTTCATGTTACTTGCCATTTTTTTATATTCAGCGTTGAATGGCGCGAATGACGAGCCCTATGATTTATATACTTCAAGCACGGACGCGAAGGAAAACATCCCTTACACTGACTTCATATATACTATCCACACAAACAAACGCGAACGCATATAACACACACACACACACTATACCATCCACACAGACGGGAAGAGAAGAAAAACACACCATTGTCTACTATCCACACAAACGGACGCGAACGCATAAAACACACCATACCCACTATCCACACAAACGAACGCGAATGCATAAAACACACACTATACTATCCACACAGACGGGAAGAGAAGAAAACAACCCACTCTACTATCCACACAAACGAACGCGAATGCATAAAGCACACCATATTCACTATCCACACAAACGGACGCGAACGCATATTACACACATTTTACTATCCACACAGACGGGAAGAGAAGAGAAAAACACACTCTACTATCCACACAAACGGACGCGAATGCATAAAACACACCATATTTACTACCCACACAAATGAACGCGAACGCATATAACACACAATCTACTATCCACATAGACGGGAAGAGAAGAAAAACACACTCTACACTATCATCACAAAGGGGGAAGAGAAGAAAAACATACCATATCTACTATCCACACAAACGTACGCGAACGCAAAACACACACACACACACACACACACACACACATCAGCAAATGAGTGAGTGTTTATAGTCACACTACTCTACGTGCACACAAATTGGTAACTTGAATAGTCTTTCTTTTCTAGAGATCTGGTTAGCCCTGAGAAGGGCTGTTTTTCCTTTCGAACTTCAGATGCACCTGGCTAATAGTGACACCTCCCAGGTCTTGTCCCACTGACAAAACGTCTGCTCCAGTTCTGCTCCCAATTCAATCTTTCTCTTAGGAGTGCAGAGGGAGGTTGAGTGGTGTCACTATCCCACTCTTCTGTTTGTGGGATAGTGAACATTTGTTGTTCCCTCTGTCTTCTATACCAGAGTCGAGGATGTTGTTGTTGTTGTGGCTGTGGCTGTGGCTGTGGTTGATGTGGTAGTATTGGTTGTACTGAACTCGTACTGACTGTGGAGGCGTCCTCACCTTAGGCTTTACCTCGCACACAGGTCTTAGTATGAGGTGAGGCAGGATCCCTTGCTTCTTTTCCTTCTCCTCTTCCTTCTTTTTCTTCTCTTCCTTCTCCTCTATCCCGGTTACTTCTGCAATGGCCTCCATGGCCAGCTCGTCCAGGAGGCGCCTGGTATACCCCAGGTGCATCTGAAATTCTAAAAGTTTGACAATTATGCTACTCACATTTAATGTTGACTAGTCAACGATGGGTAGCTAGACTGATGATCGTTGACGTTTTTACTTATAAACACAGACATACACTATTGGACAAGACAGAGAAACGATGTGTGGATTTTTTTTTACTGACAAAAGAAACGAAGTGCTTATAGATACACTTCAATTTTTTAAAACATAAACACACAAATTTTTTTTTTTGCAATTTAATTAGCATGTCTTTTCTAGAGTATTGGGGGTAGCCCTGAAAAAGGCTGTTTTGTTGACGGGGCGTAATGGCAATCTTTTTACTGTCTAAGATTGCGTCCCCGTCTGGCGACAGGTTTTCCTACAGGATACGGTCTGCTTCTGCGGAAAGAGAAGGAGAACTCCTTGGTGTGCACACGGCAGTCGACAAAACCTCTGTCTGGTTCCTGCTACTGTTGTTGTTGTTGCTGTTCTCTCTGCTGCTTCTGAAGTCTGTATTTCTCTGTCCATTCTTCTTGTTCTTTCTTGATTTCTTCTCTGAAGACCTCTTCTACCAGGTCTTGGGCTATTGTTAACATCCTGACATTCTATATCTCTTCAGGCTTTGGTATCAGGTTTAGCCTGACACGGTGTAAATTCACGTAAGCTTCGTTCAGCTTGGCTAGTCAGGAAGGCATGTTCATAGGTAGATGAGTCAAACATGGATGGCCAGACTGGAGACCGACCCGCTTTATATGGTTCAAACGGGGACGCGATAGAAAACATCCGTATTGGATTTTACCTGGGTCGGAATGTTATGATAGCTAATGTCATGGTGAGGAATAGAGAGAAGTCAAAGAGCATATATTCACGGTGGGGTTTTTTTTAAAACAAACGACAGACACATTTTATTAAAACACAACATTTTTTATTCAGAAAAACAACAAACCACTAACAATTAACAATAACAACCTTTTTGACAAGGTTGACAAGATTGTGAAATCATGTGAAATTTCCGCTGATGGAAATCATGAGGCCATTGATGTACACTACGTTTCCTAGCTAAAGACAAAAGATACCCATAATGGTCACAAAACCATCGATCTACTTTCTCATCGTTTGTAGAAAAGTTACGATTAAAATAAGTCATTAAATGTTCTAAAGGTTATCCAAGATTGCGTTGATGAAGAAAATACACACAATATTGTCCACACACCATGGAATCTGTGCCTTGTAATTTCACATTATTGAATCGTGTCGTCTGGGCATTTCTTCTCATAAAGTTGATGATGTCGTCTTCCAAAGGGGGTAATCCATACGAATCAAAATACTCCACACAGTCCTCTTTAGGGAAGTAGACAGCGACCCAGTGGGTTCCTGGGAGATGACTGTCGTCCGTGTTGATGACATAAGCTTGATGGTCTTGAGGTTTGCGATGAGGTAGTTCATCTTTAGCGCACACAACAGGATTCCAAGAAGCAGTATACGAACTGTTGTTCAAAACATGATAAAGTTCCCAGGTATCTATTTTTTGTTTTGTTGTTTGTTTGTTTTTTTTCACAGATAATGATAAGTCATCAATTCAGTTCTGACTTTTTGTTTTAAAATCTCTGTCAAGTAACCGTTTCCTCGCTTCGTCTCCGTACTATGGGCTAAGAGAGCTTCGATGCGATAGATCCCTAGAGTAGTCAATGGAGGGCAGGAATGATCACGCAACCTTTATACCACTCATGCAACACTGCTTCTTCCGAGATGAGACTCCAAGCATCGTCCAGATACTCATCCAATTTTTCTTCTTGACTCATCATCAGACATTTATCGTGTTGAATTTGACTGGGATGATCGTTTTGACATCCATAACAATCTTTCTTGGTCAATTCCGTAATTTTATCCGCCAGGTGTTTGGCAAAACAGGACACTAAATGTTGTTCTTGTTCTGGCCATCTGGACGTGACCACTATGTTATCTTCGTCTTTGTCTTGGGTTTCTGCTTTCACGGTATTCTCCAATTCCATTTCCAAAGATTCTCTACTTTTCAAAGAGGGATAGGAGTCTTCCATAGTTTCTAATAGTCTAGAATGACTTCTCTCGAACTCTTGATTTATATGGTATTATCGAATTCGGCATACAGAATGACGTTCACCGTTTCGGCGAGAGCTTCTGCAAAACTGAAGTTCCACACACAGTTCATTGGATTTTATAAGGTGGAAATGTCTCTCGTCGCTGCCTTGGTTTGGAGTGAAAGCAAAGGCCCACAAAGTGTAACCTCCTACATAATCTTCGTACGAAATACCGTGACTGGTGTTGGTTCCTAGTTGCCCGGTAGCTTCGTACAGGGACAAATACGATCTCAAGTAATTCTTCTGGGCAAAGTTAGGTTCGAAGGGTATGGTACACAAGGTCTCGCCATCGCGACTGACTTCGATCTTGGACACTCTGTAGTGCTTAAACTGGAAAGAATTTTGATCGTGAGCTCCGTTGAGGGCTGCATTACTGACGATGCCAACGATTAAACGTTTGGGTAATTGTCCTTGGAACAGATGATCTTCGATCTTGGATCGGAGACCAGCAGCAATGGTGAATGTTTTCACTTCTACGAGTCGTATCGGATACTTGGCGGTCGTTCTGCTCAATGTGTGACTGATGTCGTTTCCCGCTTTAGGTAACACTTCTACGCGACGCACGTAAAGTCTGGCTTCTTGGATGATGGTTTTGTACTCGTTGGCATGAGCCATCAAATGGAAACCGACACTGTTGCGATAGTCTTAGGCGAATATCCACTCCGTTCAGCAAATACTTGTCTTGCAACCACATGTCCAAATGCAAACGATCCATCGGTTCTAAACTACGGCCTTGCAGGGTTTTCTTTCGACGGTCGTTAAAGCCCACATTGTGAGGATCCTCATCTGCTGTCAGGTCTGTGTCGTTAAACGTGTCCTCACCTGAGGTGTCAGGTTTCCATACCACGCAAGCATCCAGATGAGTGTTCTTGGCCTCTTTTCCGTACGTCAAGAGATTTTCCAAGTACGCTTGGTAAGGGTAAGTATCCATGCTACTGCTGACCAGTTTGTTATTCAAGTACAAATCGACTTCGCTGAACAAAGAATGCATGAAATTGTTGACGGGAGCTACTCTGGCATCGGCTGCCGGATTGATGTTGTACGTTTTGATCACTTTCAGTTTCAGGTACAAGTAACTGCTATTCAGATCGATGTAATCTTTGGGTTGTCCTTTGATTTCAACCTCGATGGGAGCTGAATCCGTCAGAGAGGAGACGGGATGAAATTCGATCTATTGGGATTCTTGCATCGTCATCATGGTGGGAGGCATGGCAAACAGCTCCAGTTCCGACTTGGAACAGGTGCAAGACTATCGTTGCATCATTTTCTTTCTTTCTCTCTGGGATCTTTTAATAATCAAAAACATCTAACTCTCGGCCGGTTTCAGCATATCTCCTAAACCCTGTCCTCGCTGTCCAGCTACTCCTTGGTACACAGGATACATGACTGACAAGGGGTTAGAGTAATCGTTTTCGAAAATGGACTTTCACTGTGACTTTCCCTTTGGTGAATGGTAATTTTTGTCCCAGAACTCCTTTTATAGTAATGTTGACAATGTCGAAATACGACTTACTGACGGGCAAATAGTGAAGATGTACAAATTCGCGGTGAATGTGATAGATGTTTCCACCTTCCTCGTCAGCGTTCGTGGTAGAATCCACTTTGAAAGGAATGACACGCAGTAACGGTGCGGAGGTGTGTCCCACCACGTTGAACTCCGCCACATCGGAGTACACAAAGATCAAATTCAGTCCTTGGTTCATTTCTTCAGGAAATCTAAAATATTCAGCAAAATCCGAGTTACTGGTAACGGCTGATATTTTGTTTAATCTTCATCAACTTGGGGTCTCCACCCAAAATGTCATACAGTTCAGGACAAAATGTAATGGCCAATACTATGTCCTCTGAAAATTTGATCAGAAGGCGACTAGCTATTTTGTGGTATTCGATCGTGATACTTTTTCTGGTTTTCTCCAAGACTTTACCAAACATGCCATTAAACCTGTCAGCAATGGCATGCACCAAATGTTGACCACTTAAATAAAAGCCTGGGGGAATTTTCAACCGATAAGTGGTCCGTTTAGTTTTGGGGTCTTGTGATTTCATAGAGTCACCATATACTGGAGCGTTCATCCAAGTGTTGTTGCACTTGCTCGTCATGAACTTCTACCGTAAAAGTAAATATCTGACGATATTTTTGATTTGTGTAGGGTGAATCATTTCCACTAAAGCCACTTTCCAATGGGCTTCGTGATCCAATTGAATGGCCTGAGGTAATTTGGCCGTGTAACAGCATAAGGTGTTATTGGGAAACACCTCCATGGAACTGTCACTGGGTAACGTTAAGTAAAATTGGTTGTTCATATTTCCAGAGTTCTAGTGTCCAAGGGGTCGCTGGAAGTCAGAGGAGTGTCTAAAAGAGGATTGTTATGGTAACTATTGGAAGGGGGACTGACGTTCGACCCAAGACTCCCGTTGTTGTTAAAATTAGAGGAATATTTCAGAGACGGATTGGGAAGAAAGTAACCGATGCAAATGCTGAGTAAAATGTCCACAATTGTTTGTCTCCTTGTTGCAATCTCAAATTGGTAATGGCAGCACCGATGACACAATACACTACAAAGATTTGGCAGAAAAAGACGATTTGCTTTTTAGGCACACGTTCTCCACACCACACCCACAAGGGTTGTTTTTGTATATCTTGCAGAGAAGAACTGGGGGAAGGAGTGGTTACTGCAGTAGCTGAGGCTCTGTTGAAAGGCATAATGGTCACTTCTTTTTATAGTCAACGATTGCGAAACGTCGATCCAAGAGTCAAAACTGGGAGGATATCCTTTCCAACGTACTTTGACTTCTTTGACACGTCGTTTTCCCATTTTTCGGGTTCTTCGATCGAGAATGCTTTCTATCTCGTACACTTCGTCTTCTTTTTTGGTCAAACGTTGCAACTCGGGCAAGTAAAACGTTCCTTTTCACACTTTCCCGTTCATGTCTTCCAATTTATAGACGGGAGGATGACGGCCACGCGGACGTTCAGTGACACGAAACAATTCGGTGGTCAAGTTGGGTAAATAACCTTTGTCGTAAGTGCGTTTGGTTTTGCCAACGTGCGCCCAATCTCCTGCTGCCAACACTCCACCTTTCTTGATAACAGTCGCTCTCGGGGACGTACCAAACAGGCGCTCGAAGACGGTCACTTCGTTGTCGGGTGTCACTTCTTGGGGGGCACATCCGATGCTCCTATGGTAAGATTGGTTGTACGCTTGGACTAGGTGTGGCAAGACGTCGATGTACTTGAGAGTGTGTTGATGCGTAAAATATTTCCACATGCGTCCTTTCAAGGTGCTTTGAAAACATTTCACGGTGCTGGCATTGGTTTCGGGATTCTTAGTGGTGAAAAAAGGAATGTGACGTTTCCTCAGTTCTTTTTGGAAAGCTTGGTTCAGAAATTCAGTGCCTTTGTCGGTTTGCCGTCGAAGAGGGTGACGCCCGCTTTATTTCAACACCAGTCTGAGGGCTCGCACTAACTCACTGTTCGACTTGGAAGTTAATGGCACGACCAAAGCAAATTTGGAAAAAACGTCGATGACACAAAACAAATATTTGTAGCCACGATTGTAGGTGGCCAAATGAGAGACATCGGCTAAATCGGTTTGCCATTGATAATCGATGCTCTCCACTCGAGTGCAACTTCTGGAAAATAATCGTCGAATGGGTTTGTGTAAGGTGTACGTGGCTTGTTCTTGTAACCAGTGTTGCACTTCAGGTAAACGAACACTTTTTAGTCGAGTTTTGGCAGCACGATACAATTTCTGAACTCCTCCGTAACCTGCAGGATGAGATGGATCGTAGTAAATGCTGGCTAACACTTTCTCCATTTTTTAATAAGTGATCCACTCTTCACTGATGCTACTCTGAATAGGACGAGGGGGTGGTTTAGAAACGGCTTTATGTGTCCGATGTGCCACGGGAGTAGAAGTCAAAGGTAGTGGTGGTGGTGGTGGTGGTAATGGGATGGCTTTGGTCTTCTTTTCGTTTTTTCACTTCTGGTTTCTCTTCTTTCTTTTTGACTTCTGTCGAGGGAGGAGTAAGGAGGAGTAAACATCATCTTTTTCACCCAAACTTTAAGTCCTTCTCTTTGGAGTGTAGAGGAAAGGTTCAACAAGGACGCTGCAATCTTACTAGGGATGGGAGCTGCTGATGGTGTTTGAAAGGCTTCTAAAGCCTCTTCTTCCTCAGGCATCTGTGGGGCAACATCTGTCTTAATCACTGGTGGTGTTGTTGTTGGTAATGGAGTTTTCATCAGAGCCTTAAAATCTTTCAGGGTGGGTACAGCTGTTTCGTCTAAAGGTTTCTAGTGAAAGAATTGCAGTAGTTGCAACAGTTGACCGTTCTGTTTCTGACAAATCGCTGAGATCCATCAATGATTGCAATTCGTGTTGTAACTGGGACATCACGGTCAAATGAGGATTGGGAGGTAAATGCGGGGTCCGTTCTTGCCAACAATGGTATTCCATCCATCGTTTGTAAGGTATTAAAGTCAGTTTTCGTCCTTCCACTGGATTTCAATGGTCACGAATGAGATCTTTTGATTCCAAAGGTCTCTTTTAGCTTCTTGACCCTTTAATTTTCATCCCAGGATCCTTCCCATCGTTCCCAATACTCTTTTCAGCAAGGGTCCTCCTATTGTTCCAAGCAAGGGTCCTAACAAGGGTAAAATTCCTCCGCGTTGCACCAACATCTTTTTCTTTTGACGAATGGGGATTTTCTTTTGCACCATTTGGCGAAGAACGTCTGGAGGGGTTCGCAACGGACTCAGTAGGGACAGTTTTTGCTTGGACAAATCCAGTAAACTCTTTAACACGCCCGATCTCTCTTGGACTTTGATTTTGGGGGCAGGTACTTTGTGAGCTAAAGAAGAAGATGGTGTCAACACTGGAGGAGATTTTGGTGACGCGGGTTTCCAATGTTTCATCAAATTAGGAAAGAACGTGTCAAGTCGGGTTTGCCAGGCATCACCAGCAACGGAGAAGTGGAAGAACCTGAGGCTATTGGAGACGCAGTCACCGTAGTGGCAGGTCGTGGTTTGCGAATGTAAGGTTGCGTCCTGGCAGCAGTACCTCTCTTGTGGGTAGAATCTGTTTTCTGTGGGCTTTTCTTTTTCTTTTTCTGAGGCTGTGACCTGGTCTTGACAATGCTGCTTTTTTTCTTTTTCTTCTGGGTACGTTGGGGAGTGGTATTTTTCTTAGGTAGGACTTTGGGAGCATTGGGATCCCATTTTAAGAGGGAACCAATGATGACACCTCCTAGAGAACCGCTTCCTCCAGGTTTCAGAATGATTTGCTTTTTGGTTTGAGTGTAGATGCGAGGATCGGCTAGTTGCGTCAAGGCTACTTTATTTCTCTCAACAAAAAAAAACGTTTGGTTTGATGTGGAATGTGAATGATGCCTTGCAGTAATTGACGTGCTGTCACCATAAACAATCGTGAGACTTCTTTGAGACTAGCTTCTAAGACACGAGCACGTATTTGTGGACTTTTTTCGCGACTGATGCCGTACAAGGTACGAATCAATTTGACGGGAAGATGATACTGAAGGGACGTCATGTTGACGCTGTGTGAGACAGACCCAAAGTGACAGAGGTTTTTATAGTGTTACGTGTAGGCTCGTACAATAATAACAAGAGTAAAGAGTGAAGTCAACAAGCTTTGTATATTTTAACAAAATAATTTATTTTCCTAGAAAACAATGTAAAAATTGGAAATAGGACTTACGTTTTGTGAATATAATCCAAAATTTGATCCTAAGAATGAAAGATACAAGTCCTATCACTAAATAGTTCTATCAGAATCCAGGTTCGAATCTCGACGACGCTCCAATATGGAAGGCGATGGCGTCAGATGTGGTCGTTGTACAAAATGGCAACAATTCCTCAATTAAATCACAGTTTATGTTTCCGAATATTTCCAGAATAGATTTCCATTGAATAACTTTCTCCCAGAATTTTATTTAAAAAAATACACTCGTTTGGTTTTCTAGAGAATACATTATTAAATTCCGAAAAACAAATGAACTTCAAAAACAATCTGGTTTCAACAATAGAAACCTCTCCAGCCCTTAAGGTTTCAAAAATGCAAATCACTGAAAAGCTCTCAGAAAGAGTATTAAATCCAAGTAAAATATCATCCCGTTCTCGCGGGATAGGTCACGTGGTCTCTTAACACTTGAACATTACAATAGGAAAAATGAAATTTGTCACGTAGCACTATTTAAGAACCAGACTCTCTCTCTGAAATAGGTTTAAAAATAAAATACTGTTTATTCAGACTAGGTTGAAATGACCTTGGCAATAGCCAATCATTTACGCGTAGTGCTTACACTACCGCGCACCAAGGTGAACTGAAAATAATGCTAATGTAACACCTTTTACGTTTTAGATAAACAACATTACTGAAAGAAAATATCGAATCCCGTGAAAATAATCATTACAATAAAATGTAATGAAACAAAAATAAAATAAAGGGTAGTGGGTTTTAAATCTACGAGTAAATAAGCGTGTCGGGCTATGAGAGTCATCATCGTACGCATGAGTCAGCCAAGGCGTTCCTGTTTGGATAACTCTTGCACTTGCGATTTTTCTCTAGGGCTTTTAAACAAGACCACGTAATGAGCATTGAGACTGATGGTGCGATGGACTTTACTTTGTTGAAAAAAAATTTTGGGTGACGTAAATGACACTGGCATTACGACTATGCCCTTTGCGCGTAAACCACAGTTTAATTTCTTCTTCGTCTTCTCCTAACATGTCGTCGAAGATGACCAGATGGGTTTGAGTAATGTCAGACACGATCCCGTCGTCTTCGCCAGGAATGCCTTCCACAAAGACGATGGAATCGCCTTGACTTTCTCGCAGAAGGCTGTACGCCTATTGCCACTCTTTGTAACACTACACGATTCGTTGAGGTGGACGATCGATCAAATGATGTTTATGTTCGATCAAACGTTTGACAAATTCGGTTTTGCCTGAACCGCTAGGTCCGGCAATGAGCATGTTAAAGGGATGGCGAAGATACAAGGCCTCCTAACTGGTTCGATCTAAGTGTTCGTCAATGACTTTGAAAGTGGAGGAAGAGTTAGTAGAGACAGCAGTATTGTAAGGAATGTCACTTTTGACATGAAGACAGACAAGACAAGAGTTTTTATATTTTTTTAAGGACACGTTTATTGCCATCTTTAAAAGTGAACAAAACGAAAGACAAAAATACATAAAAGCCAAATGGCTAAATACGTGAATAAAAGACACATCAAAACGATCACAGTCGTATATATTCAAGTCTTTGTACAACATTTTTGGTGATCAAGATGAGTTATCGTAGGGACAGTGTGTAATGTTCTTAGAATCTATACAATCCTTGGCACAGTCACACAGGGGTCCTCCTGGAATGGTCTTTCGGGGATGTCGATGACGGTTCTGTCCTGTCCTGATGGGAGTGGTTCTTCTTCTGGCACTGTCACTAACACGGGTTTAAAAGTTACTCTTTTTCACTGAACGTTTTCATTTTAGAGAATGAGAAATCTTGGGCATAGTGTGCCACTTCTTTTGTTCAAGCCTCGAAACCGCAACTTTTCCAGTCACGTACATCTTTCCAGTGAGGGTGTAAGTCACAAGCTACACACACATCATCGTACACATCTTCAGCACCTAAAAGTTGACGAATCTTGTTTTCCTGTAGAGGTCGAGAAGGAACGAGATGAAAGCGAAAAGCTTTCAGCAGAATGAGTTTTTCGTGTACATTTAAAGTGACCACTTTCATGCTTTTTGAGTGTTATGTACTGTTCGTAAAAGAAATCCCAGAAAGCAAGTCACTAAGACACACACCACACGTCGACCCCAATTCAATGGACACAGTTCTCTTAAAATGCGATCGTAATCCTCCCCCGTTTGAATATTGTCATTGATTTCCTTCCACGGAATCTGTTGTATCACGATTGATAAAGGTCGTGGCATGGTAGTCCGTTTGACTAGCACATTTCTGCTGTGAACCTTGCGTCTTCAAATGTTGTTGGTAACAGGTCGGGCTAACAAAAGTGCGTTGACAAGCTGGGCAATGCACTCGTTCTTGTCCTTCGTCCAGACAGGCTTTAGAGGCCAAACATCCCTCACATTTTGATCCACAATGTTTGTGATGCTCTCGATTGTTATAGCCATAGTCACATTTCTCACAGTAATAACTGTATCCCAGGAATCCGGTGATACTGGTAACGGCATCAAAATGTTCATCGTGATGATAGACGTGAAAATGTATTTACCGTCTTTGAAATTTTTGCCTCGAAACAACAGAGGTCCGCGCACTTTTTGAGGGTGCACTTTCAAGGTGTAGCGTAAGCCAAAAGGTCTTGCAAGTTTTGCATTTCAGGAATGCCACAGGGCGTGTCTTTGGATATCCCCGCTTGCTGTAACAGGAGTTCTGCTTCTTTTCGTTGTTTGGCTCGGTCCGATTGTCGAATAACTTTCCATGTTTTCTTCCATTCTGTCGTGTCGTTCTTGTTGGCACACGTTCGTCCCACCACGATGGCTTGGGCTAAGCACATCTTGGATTGTTAATTTGAACGATGCTGCGCTTGATGCTGCGAAGGTTGTCCACCAATAACACCTTTTTGCATCCTTTCCCTTGGGGAAGAGAAACAGTGTCGCTTTTCCATCGGTGATGTGAAACTTGTCGTTGGATTGCTGCACGTGATGAATCTTGTCCATGACTTTGGAAGGTGTCAATTCTGCTGGGCCGCTAAACTCGATCCAAACGTAGGACTTCAATTTGTCGTGATGAATGGAAAGTCTCAAGCGATCGTCTTCTTTGGCTTCACATTGCTGTTTCAGTGTGGTTAACAAAGAATCCCACACATCGGTGATAAACTCTTCTGCTTTCTCTAGCGGTACGTCTGACTTGAAATCTTTAAACTTCACCATGCATGTGTAGGCTGTGGTTCTAAATTTTCTAGAGGAGTGTTTGTCCATCTCTCGGATGTGGTAGTACTTTTCAGGGTTTACTGGTGGTGGTGAACTTTGATTGGGTGTAGACTCTCTGGGTCTGGATTCTGGCTCACTCATGTCATATTCAAAATCGCTGGCATGAATTTGAGTCAAGACTTCAGCTACTGTTGGAGGCGATAAGTCAAGTTTCTGCCTCTTACTTTCTTCTCCTTTCTACACGAAATGATGCGATCGTTTCATCTTGACTGCAACAAGTCGAATGGTTACATTTGAAACGCCATGGACACCTTTATATCCATATC